>CABFWB010000037.1:236582-254574 GCA_902151455.1 Timema bartmani
TGATGATGATGATGATGATGATGATGATGATGATGATGATGATTACCCCTCTTTCCTTTACCTTCTTTCATATGAACAGTTCTTAAAAAATTGTTTATTCCGATCTATTAAATTTTTATAGGCTTTCAAATTATATTTGTTTTTGGAGTTTGTATTAATTTCTCTTTTTTTTTCTCTCTCATTTTAGAGTGATAAAAAGAAGAAAAAGAAGAACAAGTCAGAAAAGAAAGGTGGAAGGAAGTGGAAACTGTGGTGACTGTCTTTTACAAATGAACTAAACTGATTCAAAACCATACCAAATAAAATGCTCAAATTTTTAATAAATTATATTAATGTTGTAATTTATATATATTGTAATTTTACTTGTAAATATAATAAACTGTAGTATTATTATCGGAAATAAACTTGTATGTAAAAATTGTATTTGATTTAATATATTAAGAACAGCTCCTGATAAAAAAAGTTTTGAATTTGGCAACCAGGACGCAAGTATTGATTAAAGTGGTTAAAGTACAGTCAAGGATTTAAAAAATATAATATGACTGTTCACAACCAATAAAGGTTTAATTAAAGTGTTGTAAGTAACTCACTGAAAAATATTGAAGCGTTTAATATTTTTGCCATCAGGGAGCAGAAAATATGTACTACCAAATATTGGTGATACTGAAGTACTTTTAAATTGTTTAAAAGATAAATATAGAGTTATTTTACTCAAAATAATGTGTATTACCTGTTTTTTTATTTATTTTTGGATTACCTTCTAGTATTAAATGTTGTATTTGAACACACAATTTGTTTACTTCATGAGTACATACCCATTAATATTTTAACATGTTTTTCTTTCAAATCATAGTTGGAGTTCCTTTTTCCAAATTCATCCACCCATTGAATATATTTATTTATTTAGTGTAAACAACTTAAATTTAGCAAAAAATAAGATTTGAGCAATGAATCATTTTTAATAAATGTGTAACATGCTAGGATCATAAAATAGGATTTTTTTAATAGTAATTATTGCTTTACCACCTTATTGTTAAAACAATAGCAAAATAAAGGTACAAGAAAATATCTATAGCTGGTAGCCACCATTCTTATGTTTAAGTGTGTTATGATTTTTAAGGCTCTTCTCACAAGCAATTAATTATTCACCTAGGATTAGTACTAAGTAACATAGAGCTGAATGGAATTTGAACTGGAAAAACTTCAAGAGTTGTTTAGTCAACGCATAGCATAGACATGGCTCCATAATGGCTTGTAAGAACAGGATTTACAAAAGTAAAAACTAGAACTAAACACAATGATTTGGAACTGTTTGAAAACAAATTGTTCACTAAAACTTCATCAATTAGGGATGGTTAGGCTAAAATTACTCAGGATAGAATCTTACATGAGCTACAAAATAAAGGGAAAGGATGGACTACAACATTTTAATGTTAACAAAACCCAGACAAACAAACTATTGAATTAGTCTTCTGTTCACCACAAACAAATTAAGTTCCAAATAACTGTTGACTATGCTCATAACATGATTGTCTGGCAGGAACACATGGTACACATAATGTGACGTGAAAGTTCTTCCCTGGTCAGCTCTTCTGTTAGTGACGTGAATCACGATTTCCCCTATTTATACACACAAAGAGAATTGGTACTTTATTTTAATGTTTAATTGGTCTTATTCCAGGAATTATAAATATATTTAATCTCAAGAAAATATTTAAATTAGTTTACAGATGCTTCTGTCAGTTTTTTAATTAATCTAAAAAACAAATTAACTTCTTTATGGAGTATTGGGATAGTCATTTACTTTGTTTCTTTCTCAGAAATGTAAAGAAACGCCAAGAAGTACTATACTTAAATCGAATATATTTCCAAATAGTTCATAAATTGTTTCATAGATGGCTCTCTCTGTCATTTACTTGGATAGCTCTTGTCTCAGAAATAGGACAAGTTTGTAATCAAGTATCAGGAGAGTAAGACACTCCAAGAGGTACCTTCAATTGATCTCATCCAAACAAAAGTCTGCTCTAGAGTATTGATAGTAAGAAATACAACTAAATATTATACTTTAAGTTAATATAATCCATATAGTACTTAAATTGGTTCAAAGATGGCGCTATGTCCGGTTTTTTTTTGTCTATAATAACAGGCAAAATCTGCTGTGAAGTATTAGGAAAGTAAGAAACACCAAAAGGTATATAACACTTTTATTGAATCTCTTCCAAATAGTACATAAATTGTTTCATAGATGGCTCTCTCTGTCATTTACTTGGATAGCTTTTTTGTCTCAGAAATAGGACAAGTTTGTAATCAAGTATCAGGAGAGTAAGACACTCCAAGAGGTACCTTAAATTGATCTCATCCAAACAAAAGTCTGCTCTAGAGTTTTGATAGTAAGAAATTCAAACAAATATTATACTTTAAGTTAATATCATCCATATAGTACTTAAATTGGTTCAAAGATGGCTCTGTGTCCATTTTTTAGTCTCAAAAACCAGGCAAAATAGGTTTTGAAGTATTAGGAAAGTAGGAAATACCAAGAGGTATTATACTTTTTCCTTCTAAATTACACTAGTCAACAGCCAATTTGTATCTGACATATTATACACAAATTCCTACTAAGATTGATGTGCTGAGCCCAAATATGTTATTAAAAATGTCATATCCCCTAAGGTTTTTGAGATACGATTCGCTTTGCATTATAAGTTAAAAAATAAATTTTACAGTGTTTGGCATGTCCCACTGTACTGTTGTTGTTGGGTTGTTTTTTTTTACATAAAAACATAATTTAATTAGATATTAAGTTCAGGATAATACAAAATATATCGGGAAAATTAGGAAGACATATTACAACCTTCAAGAGCAGGGTACTAGGGGGGTGGGGGGTCAGAGTGGAGGAGGAGGGGATGTTAAGAAGAGGTGTTGCAGCGCGCAAGCGAAGGCTTGCCCAGAAGTCTGTTAAAACAAAATCAAAGTCAGGCATTCTAGTATCAGCATCTTTTCAGACTATATGACAGTGTGACATTCCTTTGTATTTATGTGTTCTCAGTCAGTTTAGTGAATAGTGCTATCGAAAACATGTCATCTTTGAAAGTATACAGGTGTGTAAATAGTCCAAATAACTTTTGTTACCTATGTACGTGGTAAGTTCACACGAAAAACTCATCAGAAAACTATTTTGAGTTTGATTAAAAAGGCCTATAGAATGTATTTTGGCTGTGCCCTTGGGGATCAAGAGAAAAACAGGGCCCCTCATATTTGCTGTATATCAGTGTGCCGTTACACTAGCTGAGTGGTTTAAAAGAAAAACGTCGTGCTCTGCCGTTTGCTGTTCCAATGATTTGGTGTGAACCAAAAGATCACTGTACTAACTGTTATTATTGTATGACCAAAATATCTGGATATTCAGGCAAAAACAAACATACTATTAAGCATGCAGTTCTGTAATCTCTGCACTCAAGCCTGTGCCACATAGGGGAGAATTACCTGTTACTGTACCACCTTTAAATGCAACGGACATTGAAACATCAAACAGTGAAACATATGGAACTTTAATTGCTGAAGAGTACTGTCCTGAACATAATGATAAAATACCACACTTAATTGAACAAGCATAACTTAATGATTTAGTTTGTGACTTACGGTTGTCGAAACAGCAAGTAGAGCTACTTGGTTCTAGGCTTCAACAGTGGCACCTTTTAGCTCAAGGCACAAAAGTTTCAAGTTTCAGAAATAGAAACAAACTATTGTCTACTTATTTTGAAATGCACAATGCAGTGTGTTTATGTACAGACATGAATGGCTTGATTCTGGAACTTGGACTTATTAGATTCATCCAAAGCTAGTCTGAAAGCAGTGATACTACATAATGGGAATAAAGTACCATCAATACCCCTTGCTCATGCAGTTGGTATGACAGAAACCTACGAGAGTATGATTACGCTGCTAGAAAGAATAAAATATAGAGATCACATTTGGCAAGTTTGCAGTGATTTAAAAGTTGTTGCTTTGCTTCTTGGCCTACAAGGTGGCCTTACAAAGTACTGCTGTTTTCTTTGCCTCTGGGATAGTTGAGGTACAACCAACCACTATTTAGTGAAAGAATGGCCGAAACGTCAAGACTTTGTAGTTGGTGAGAAAAATGTTAAACATCTTTCCTTGATTGAGCCTGGGAAAATTATTTTACCTTCCCTCCATATTAAGCTTAGACTTATAAAAATTTTGGTTAAAGCACTAGATAAAGAGAGCCGGGGGTTCCTTCATTTGAAAGAAATGTTTCCTAAACTGAGTGAATCTAAGTTAAAGGAGGGGATATTTATTGGCCCTCAGATTAGGAAACTTCTTAAAGACCCGACAATTGATGCCAAGTTGAATGACCTTAAATTAGCTGCATTAATGTCTTTCAAATCTGTTACTTCTGGATTTTTAGGTAACATAAAGGATCTGAATTATATCAATTTGGTGGAAAATCTTTTGGAGAGCTATAGAAATTTAGGTTGTAGGATGTCCTTGAAAATTCATTTTTTCCATTCCCACCAAGATTATTTCCTTAAAAATTTGGGTTATTTTAGCGATGAGCCAGGTGAATGTTTTCACTAGTAAATTTTAACCATGGAACCAAGGAAGATAGGTCCCTGCAATGATGGGAGACTATTGCTGGTTTTTGTCTAGAGCGAATGATGAAAAACCGTAAAAACATAAGTCTATTTTCCTAACTAAATGTGAATAAATTAAGGCAATTTGAACACTTAAATTTATTATATACACTGTTTTTAAAACTTTATATTTAAGTTGTTTATATTATATTGTTTGAAAACCTATTTTATCATAAAATAATTATAATGGACATCAAAAAACATTTGCCTTTATTTGGTATATTGTATAATTTTAAATAATATAAATGTTGCTATATCTAATAAACATAAAGTGATGGAGAATTTATGACTTTTCTATAGAGTTCAGCACACACACATTAGGTATAATCACTTACCCACTTGCCAGATACAGAGAAAAAGCTGTAATTGGTTAGTAGTATAATTTGTGACTATTGTTTCACAGTTACTTTGTTACTGGTTTGTCTCAGAAATAGGACAAATTTGTAATCAAGTATCAGGAGAGTCAGATACTCCAAGATATATTAAATATTTAGTTACAGTCCAATAGTAAAAGTGTCTTACAGATGATTGTCATCTCAAGGTTTTTCTAACAATAAATGCTGTAATTTTTTGATAAATAAAGAACATTTAAAAAAATCCAAAAATATCCATTATCTAGTTATTTTTTACTGATTAAAATCAATTTTGGAAATAATTTTATATCTTTTAACTTATAGTATAAATGTTGAAAAGATCATTTTGCCTTTTTTCAGCAGAAGGAATTAACGTTTTCCACGCAAGTATCCTTCTGAATATCAGCATCTTTCCCAGGTTTAAAAAGTTAATCTTTTTATACATTGGGTGAGCATTGCCCAACATTTTTACAGTCCATCTTTAGATTATGGGTGACCTGGCGGTCTAGGGGTAAGGTGTCAAGACTTCTGTGCTGGGGGTCCAGGGTTCAATATTTGGTCCCGGCACAGATTTATCTGATTGCTAAACCCTTCCTTCACCTCTGACAAGACGTGTATTAATCACAACTTGTAAATGCGTTGAATGCCAGGCCTCCACAGTGGTTTGGATCCCACGTTAAATTGTAGATTCTCCATTTCATCTCACAATCATGGGGTAGTAAGACGTGGTGCTAATAATAATATTAATTAATAACAATAATTATTATTATTTTAGATTATGCAAAAATTGCAACATTTGAAAATGTCTAATGGCAGTCGATATTAAGTTAGTAACAAATCTGACTTCCGGCTTCTACTTTATATCTATTATGGTTGAACTCACTTAATGATATCTGCTGATATCCTCTTTTTACTGTTTAATTTAATACAGCCGTTTGGCACCATCGTTCCTTTGTTGTTATTATTCTTTTTGTTATAGCTTAACATAAGGTTAAGTGATAAATCTTTTTATTTTTATTTTACGTTTGGTTAGCACCAAAATCCCCTTAAAAGTGCTTGTCAAGTTAGCGCAAGATTTACCTCCCAGTTATCAGACATTATGTCCACATAAACATTAAATCATTCCACCAAATTGTTTTCAATGCATTAAGTTATTATTTTAAGTAAGGCCAGTGGCGAAGAACATACCCCTGCAGACCTGCTCATGCAGGGGTAGAGCGTAAAAGTAGCCCTGCATTGCATGGGTTAAGAAAAATATTCATTATTTGTACATTTTGCTTTCTTTGAAATTGGTCAGCTTCTAAATAATGAATAAACTGAATTTTTGTAATTTTTTTCTTCTTCTTCTGGAAGTCGATCTTCAATTACCACATGTGTTTATCAATTTAATAAGGAAGGTAGCAACAACCTTTCCATTGTAAAATAACAACAATGGTGGCCAAGTGGTTTGAGGTGAGACTTGCATTGATTATAAGGTAAAGTGTCAAATCCTAGTTTTATGCACTTTGAGTGTTTTTCCATCCCTCTCCATTCTACTGATACCCTTCTAATTATTACCTCCTAGATTAGGTCATCAATAATCCTTGTGTTGACCAAAAATTTGTTTTTAGAATGTCTTTTTTTTTATAGATTTATCAGCAAAAAAAAATCAATAATCTTTTTCAAATATAAGGAGGTAGTCTTAAACAAGTTATTACACTTAATGAAAAATAGGATTCTCAAAAAATCTAAGGTGTGGCAATAACAACACAGCAAATTAATTTGTGGTGTCTCTTTACTGCACAAAATAGAACAAGTCATTTTAATGTACAATTAGTAGTTTTAATCTTCTATCATCTTTTCAATGGATCAGCAAAGATACAAACAAAAACATAGAAGGAAATCATACCTAAAAATAATTCAGTCCCTTTATTTATCAGAAACATTTCTAGCCATTATTATACATAATACAAAAACTAAGTATACAACAACTATGAATTCCTCCTAGGCTTTTATAAGTGTACCTTTCTGCTACAACAGTCGTCATAACAACAGTAGTAATATTGCATATTTTGCCTTTACTTCATCATATATTACAAATATAAGAGGCCTTAAGATATCTTTTACAGAGCAGTCATTACTTCATTCTTGAGTAAATACCTACAATTTTATTTTGTCATGTTAATTAAGAGATTACAAATTCATTCTTGTGAAATCTTCAAGATCTACGGAAACAATATGTAATATTTGTGCACACATCAATATTTATTTTGTTGGTTTACATATTGAATATTGTTTGGGAAAAGTCTTTCTAATAGATAATAATACTGCACCAGTTTTTTAATGTTTCCACAAAGCACTGCAGCTCTTTGCTTGAAGCCCAACATACCAAAAAGTGTTAGAAAAGGAGGGTAGAAGGGCAAGACTCATCCATCCAAAATAATGTCATGTTTAACTGTTCCTAAACAGAAAGTTCATGGAATATGTGTGTCTAAAGCTAGCAAAGTATTAATCATCTATTTAGTTCAGACCATTCTACCCATAAATTGTTTTTAATAGCAAAATAATTGTGAGTTTTTAAAAGTTTTCTTTGCCTAATGACAAAATAAAAATAGGCTACTTCCAAATGATAGAATCAACTGTGATATACCATTAATTATTCATGTCAACCATTTGATTGCAAATAACTCAATTAAATAACTCAATTGAGTAGATATAGCAAATCTATATATCATCGATAGGTCAATATTTATCTTGAAATTGTATAAATAGACATAATTTATGAAAGGTGATAGCAAAGAAAAGACATAGATTGATACACGAATAAATAAGTTATGAAGTTTTAGTTTTTAGTAAATTATTGAAAATACTATTAAAATTTGTCATCATAACATAAATATTGTTCAGAATATTTTAAGAAGTATTTCAAAATAAAATAAATTGATCTCGCTAGTATGTTGATAAAAAAAGAGAAGCTATTTTCATTTAGTATAGTAGCATAACCATATTATGAGATGGAATTTTTTACATAAAAAAAGTGAGCCAATACAATGTCCATGTAAAAAAGCGTACAAAGTTTACAACAACCCTTTGAAATTTAATAATTAGTAAAGTTGTCTAGTTCATAAGTTGTCAAAAATTGGAAATGAAAAGAAATTCTGAGATGATGCACGGATAAGCTGTAAACTGGATAGCTCAAAAACATATAATCATATGTGTACTGTGTTTTAAAGTTGAATTATGCTTGAAAAAAGTGTTATGAATCTAATTCAATATTTGTGCACCTAAATTATATGATCTTCTTGAAGACTTCAAGTATCTTTTTTATATAGGTAATTAATTAATGTACACCATTCAATTCATTTAGGAACAAAAAACACGACATTACTAATAGATACCTTTAAAATAATTAAAAAAATTAAAATAAATAGAAAATTTTGTTATTATTAATAAAATCTCTACAGTCAAAACTTAAAAATTATTATTTACAACGTATAAAAACTTGTTACATAACTTTTGTACATATTGCACTTCATAAACATAATATATTTTTTATTAACATCAAAATATACAACTTAATAGTTTTGCTGCTTAAATACATGTACAAACTAATTACAATCAAATAATATTTACATCAGTTAAACTGTTGCCTTTTCAGCCCTTTTATTACAGTTTGTGTAAAACAAATTTAAATGATAAAAGTCACTTTAAGAATAAATATTTAAAGAAGTTTCTCATAGTGAATATACAATACACGTACAATACAACTAATTCAATATTTGTGCACCTAAATTATATGATCTTCTTGAAGACTTCAAGTATCTTTTTTATATAGGTAATTAATTAATGTACACCATTCAATTCATTTAGGAACAAAAAACACGACATTACTAATAGATACCTTTAAAATAATTAAAAAAATTAAAATAAATAGAAAATTTTGTTATTATTAATAAAATCTCTACAGTCAAAACTTAAAAATTATTATTTACAACGTATAAAAACTTGTTACATAACTTTTGTACATATTGCACTTCATAAACATAATATATTTTTTATTAACATCAAAATATACAACTTAATAGTTTTGCTGCTTAAATACATGTACAAACTAATTACAATCAAATAATATTTACATCAGTTAAACTGTTGCCTTTTCAGCCCTTTTATTACAGTTTGTGTAAAACAAATTTAAATGATAAAAGTCACTTTAAGAATAAATATTTAAAGAAGTTTCTCATAGTGAATATACAATACACGTACAATACATGTGCTATTTCAAATCAATTAATGTAGTGAGACCAAGAGCAACAAAGATTAAAAGATGGAAACCATTGTGGAAGATTTCAAACTTAAAATACTAACTTTATCTCATGTTTAAAGACTTAATAACCTCATGTGATCAATCTTGTTCTGTCATTAACATATGATAAACTTTTCA
This sequence comes from Timema bartmani, assembly GCA_902151455.1. NCBI lineage: Eukaryota > Metazoa > Arthropoda > Insecta > Phasmatodea > Timematidae > Timema > Timema bartmani. The sequence continues at coordinate 246,008 of CABFWB010000037.1, forward strand.
GTTTAAAAAAAAAATCCTGACCTCACTTCATAAAGGCTTTCTTTATTTAAAATGCATCTAGTTATTTAATAATAAAAAAAGCTGTAGCATAGTATTTGGTTGCATTTATGGGTTTACATATAAATGGAATTAAACATGCATACGTTGAAATAAAGGTAAAATTTAACATAATGTAAGACAAATGTAATAATATGCATTTATTTTCTCATCCCATTCTGAACTATCTCTATACAGATCATAAATAAACATGTTGAATTCAGGACATGTGTTCCCACAAAGAATACTACTTTTAGACCATAGTGCTAGTGATAGGTCATCATCATTCATTTAAATTATTACTTAATTATTTATTTTTCAGAAAGAAAAAAAAAAGCATACTATTTGAAACAAAGCATGTTGATGACAGCTGTCAAAGTTTTACTAAACATGGACTTTCTTTGCTTGTTATTACTTGGTTTAAAAAAATATACATATATACTATCTTGACTTTCACAATTTTAAAGTATCATGACAAAACAATATATTTCTGATTCAGTCTGAATTTTTAAAGATATCTTTAGATTTATCAGTCACTGCTTGGAGGTAAATTGTGTAAAATATGTTATGTACTTTATATATTGTAATACACTCACAACAATCATTGTTTTTACTGCTACCAATACACAGTCTATTGGACTTGCCTTGGGTTATATTCTTCAAATCACTCATATCCCCATGCAAATCTAACACATTCAAAATTAGGTCTCAGACCTCACCGCAATGTGAGTCAGTGTCTCGATAGTGAATGGCCAATGTGTGACTTGAAATAAGGTACCTTGACGTTTTCCCTAACAGATTGTAATAATTATATTCAGCTATTGAATATATTTACTTTTGTAACAAAAAGTATAAATATGTTGGAAACGTGTCTTTTTTTTTCTGTTTATAAAAAGGGCTGCAGTGTTTGGGATAGTTATTCATTTTGTTCGTAAAAGCTACAATTCAATTTAAGCATTTCCAAACAAATGATAAGACAATGCATTTTTTCTCAAAGTGCAACATTCATTATCATGACATTAGGTTACTTAAAAATATATACATGTACATATGCATAATCCTCCAGCCACACATATCAACAAACAGTTTTGATCAAAGTCTTTGTATGATAATTTTATCACACCTAAGGCAAAGCTTCCCCTCCAATCAGAAACATTTTATGCTATTTATAGTTTTGTGTATGAAATAAAATCAATGACAATACATAGTTCAACATTTTTAATATTTGTCTGTGTCTAGTTTAGTTCCTAATGTATTTATTAATAAACAGTGATGTTGACTATAGCCTACAAGGTAATTTTAAAAACATTCCTTCCATTATGTATGCAAGAAGAATGTCTGAATGGTATTGTTTATTGAAAAACCAAATCACTTTTATTTTCACTTTGATTATATGAAGTTTAAGGTTTCCAAACAATTTGATATAAGTAGGCGAAACGCTTTCCTTGTATCACAATTAATTGAACAGTTATAGCATAAGGAAAAGTATTGCACAAAGAAAAAAATCAGGATTGGAAATTTAGATTGCAATGAAATATTCTGTGTTCTAAATTAAAATTTTAAAATTATGTATGCATATGAATGTGAAAATTAAATTAGATTTGTTAGTGAATCTTGTACTGTAAAGCTGAAAATTACTATATGTAGCTGTCTAAAATTTATCATATTTGACTAGAAAGAAAAGCTCTAATGGCAACTTCAAGATATAACAAATAAGTGTTCTATCACGTTGCAACATTAAAATGAAATGATTAATAGGAATAATAGGTAATTGTAAAACTCAACCAACATAGTGATTTATTGATATCAATTGTGGGAACTAGTGTATACAAATAAAAACTACTCGTTTGTCAAATGAAGAAAAATTGAGGTAGCTCTATGCAGCTTTAAATATTACTCTCGATAAGTTTTGACGAATTGTTCTCAGAAATTTTACCATTTTTTTCCCCCTTGTTAACATGCAAATCAAATGATTACACATATCTTTGTTTAGTCATAGATACAAATAGAGTGGAGTCTGATGCAATAAATTACTAAGAGATTTAAATTGAAATGGATGGATAGATAGAAAGAAAACTAGTCAGTAGCCCTAAATCAAAAATGCCTCTAAACAGGTTGTTTTTTCCTCCAGCTGAACAAAATGATCTGACTAAATTTATGTTAGTCTTTTTTCTACAAAAAAAAAAAAGCTTGATTTGAAAATAAAACGAGCAGAATAATAATAGAATTATTTGTAAGTGGTAAAAAAGAAATCAACCAATATTTATATTTCAGCAAACCATGATATATTTTGGACACTGGTGATGAAATAAAATTAGGGATGTGCGAGATAAAGAAAATACAGATCGAAAAAGATTGTACAACCAAGAACTATTTACTGGAGAGATGAATACTATAAATAATTTTAAATAAAATATGCAAACTATGTTACCTTTTTGCTAGTATGACAAAAGTCTGTCACTTAGAGTAATGAGAGGGATGTATTTACATATAACAGATTACATTCATGTTTCTAATCTTAGTACTATTTTTATTTTCAAATAAATGTATTTAATCTCAGCTCAAAATTAAAAAGAAATATTTTCTTGTACATCCATAATAAGATGAGGACTTATAAAAAAGAGAAACCAAGTAATAGACAATGCTAGGAAATAAAATATATTGAAGTGTTTTTATAGTGCAACATCATCATAGTTTTACATATTAATAGTATTAGAGGCTTTGACAAACCTCAATCTTTCTCAGATAAGCCATCACAATTCCTTATTCACGAGCTGCATACCCATTCATGGCACTGTATCATCTATATTACAGGATCATTTATTTTCAAACAATTTTTATAAGAGTTAATCATACGATTCTGAGTCTGAAAAAAAGAGCTCCTACTTTCATTTGTGACAGGTGAAAATGTCCAATTTGGTCTATAAGATATTGCAAATGCGTAATGGCAAAGTATTGTTTATACTAGAGGTGTAACTGGGATTGACGGGGTTGATGGCACCCAGGGGTATAAAAAAAATAAAAAAATGCATACTTTGAAAAATGGTTCTTTATAATTCGATTGAATGAATATATTGGTACTCAAACTGGTTACTCATTATAGTATCGTACTTGTTAAAAAGTAAAAGCAAAATACAATTTTATTGTTAAAACAAATTTAACTTATACTGGTATTAGAATTACTAATAAATGTGTAGTCCAGTGCATGTACCCCACCTGCCTCATCCTAGTTACACTACTAGTTTTAATACCACCTGACTGCACAAGCAATGCAGAAAAACTGTAAAATTAAGTATACCAACAGCAAAGTTAATGTTCAATTGAAAACCCTTTTGAACCAATTTTTAATCAAACAAACTCCTCGCTTACTTAGGTAAGCACTTTCTACATTCTATAATGTCATTTATGTCATCATTTAGATATTCAATTACTTAATTTAAATTTCAAAACATTGAGATTGAGGAAAATGTCTGTAGATAAGGTAATGAATAAAAATCAAGAGGAAATCTATAAAAGTAATCTTGGAAATCTAACACAAAATGGCTTCATTATTTTGTTTGTGTCATTTTTAGCAAACATTTAATATCTATTTTCATTTTTATTTTAAATCACCATATTTTCCCTTTATATTTAATTAAATGGAACTAAGACCCAGATACAAATGCACAAATACTTCCACTGATTAACACAGAGGTATAAGGTGGCAATAAACAAACTACTGTATTTATAATTATTTTCCTGTTAGATTTTGATGAGTTTTGATTGTAGCCTGAGCTGCAAGTTGGTAAATACCCCCTTGGATTGACCCCATCTCTAGGTGATGTGTGCTGTATTTCTTTGATTTGTTCAGTTAAGTTATGTGTCATATTTAATTCTACTAGTGTCATATTTAATTTTACTAAAGAAAAGATCAACATTTTGTACCGGATTATTTAGCCTGCTTTACCCTCTTTACTCATTTTAGATAAAAAAAATTGTTTATACGCAATACTTATGAATTTCATATTTTTTGAATATTTTTTCAATGTTTTAAGGTTAATTAATGGGATAATATATAGTGTGAGCAACTTAAAATTGGCCCACTTGGTAACCTACATTTTGGTGCAGAGAGCCGGTTTTAAGTTGCTCGCCCTATATTATCCTTGTTGCTGGTAAATAATTTCTGAAATGTATTCACAATTGTTTCACTCAACTACTGCCTTGAAATTTTGTAATGCATGTTTCTGTTGTGTGTACATTATAAACCAGGTGAAACAACTTGATTGAAAACAAAATTAGCTTATATGTGAATGGATATGCTACTTAAGAAACTTAAATGACATCAGAATACAGAGTAGACGACATACAATGCATGGTATATGTTAGAATTAGTTTTGTGGTAGTGCAGATGAGGCTTTTAATTTTGTTGGCAACCAAATTCAGTAAAAATTGTATCTAGAATTTTGTTTTCAGCGATTTCAAAATGTTCTTATGACACTATATTTTGAAAACAAATAATTTGAACAAAACCTTTCAATTTTTAAGGAGAACTTCAGTTCAATAAATATCCCTTAATTTTTAGAACAACTTCAGTTCAATAAACACTAATGAACTTTTAATATAATAATACTAATTATAATAGATAAAATATATTTAATCATAAACTTATAGAATAGCTCAAATTTGAAATTAGATCTTTAGACATCTACAAAGCAGACTTTTTTTTAGTTCAAATCAAATCTCAAATCAAGGCAAATATTACTAGTAAATTTTGAATAACTATCAAATTGAATCATATTCTAGTATGCTAAAGTTATCATATTAAAAAAAGTTGCATATTAAAAAAAACACTCCTGATTAGTTTTTTACCCTAGTGCTATAAGTTCTTCAACATGTTCACACTGTATAGAGCACCGTCTGTTGTGGTGTTATAAACTATTTCAATATACATCTTCAGTCCTCAAAGTTAACAGATTTGTTACATGCTCTCCAAGGGTGTTATTATGGGCTATGCAAAAGTTTTATAAGGTATTTTTTTTAGTAAAAATAAAAAATGTGCCTATTTTCCAGTTAATATGGTAGTAATTAATAAGCATCACAATTGTTATTAAAAATATATTAACATTTTTAGGCACAGTGTGTGATTTGCAACAGTCTAAGCCCTTGTGATTTTTTTCTAGTTTTGATTCGAGTTATTGAATAATTTAAAATTCAAACCAATATCAATATTACCAAATCTTCACATACCCCTATGAATCTGACTTTTTATTTATTGTAAGTTTAGTGGAAAGAATCAGATAAATATTCTTACTGACCAGTTTATAGATTAACAATTATTATTTAATGACTGTATCATAAGACTACCACAAAACCTTAATATAAGACTTTTTAACCCTTTGAGTGCCAAGAGAAATGACAAAAAAATGTGCTAAAAGTGCCAAGCTATTTTCCTGAAAAATGCAGGAGTTTGTTTAAATTTTAATAACTCATAAGTCTTTGAACTTCTTGCACTCAAATTTTTACATAAACTAGCTAACATGCTTGCCAATCCGATGATATAATTATACATATACTTTTCTAATTTTTAAATATAATAAAAAAATCACTAGCCAAGATATTTAAAAAAAATTTTTTTATTGTTTTATTCAACATTAATTTTTAAGCATTGAAAATTTAAATAGCTTGAAATAGAATATATCACTGAAAAGAACATAAAAAACTGAGTAAATGACAAAATTTACACAAAAAAACTAACTTTAGATTTAACGCTAAAATTGGGTTATGCATAGCAGCTGTTTCAATGACCATCAACTTTAGCAGGGTTATAGTAAAATAAAGTCTAAAATAAATAATTGGGTTGGAATCAGGAGGGGATGGTGAGGGAACTTCAAATCTGGTACTTTTGCATAAACATGAAGAGGTTAGGGTGGATTATCCTGATCTTCACGATTTATTTCATCCCTTTAGGAATAACTAGTATTCATACTCGTGTTATCAATGTCAGCTGCCACTCCTACTTGTTCCAATCTTTCACTTTCACTAGAATAAAATTTCTGTTCAGTTCCATTATTTATAAATTCAGAATCACTGCTTTCAGAATCACAAACAAATTGATCATTCTGAGTTGAGCTTTCAATAAATATTGCAAGTATTTCTGTGTCTTGAATCACAGCTTTCCTCTTAGTAGCCATGTTTACAAACAAGGCCAAAGATAAAACTCATAAAGTAAAAAGTGATAAAATAATTTTCAGGCTCGATATATCGCAAAGACAAATAAAAGTAGCTTGAACATACGAGAATGCAGTGGAAATAAAATCTACCCTATCTGTTGATTTAATACTGAACTAAGAGCTCGAAAACATGGGATCGCTGTGAGCGACGCTGGCAAGTTTAGCAGATATTTTGTGCATCGCTCTGAGCGACGTTGGCACTCAAAGGGTTAATATATATTTAGGGGATAAAATTTAATAAGTACAATACAGAATAAATAATTTACCACAAAGTGTATTAACTTTGTTTAAATTATGAAATTTGTAATCACCACTATTTACATAAAAACCCTTTTTTTAACACATAGGGTACATTATAAAGGGGCACACAATATGTTATCTGTTTCAATAAATATTATATTTAATTATTCTGGGAAAAATGGCAGTGTTTAAAACATGTCTGCAGTTTGATAAATAAATAAGTAGTGCAAAAGTATAAAGATTAAATGCAAAGTCTATTATTTTAATAATATTTTGGGCAGTGGTTACCGGGGACCTGAGAAAGTATAAATACTATATTAATAAAAAAAAACTATTTATTTATTTAAAAATTAGCAATATTTAGGTTTCTAATTTCAAAATTTTTTTTTTGTAGAGGTGTACCGATGAGAAATAACCTATTACTGATACCAACTGCTTTTGTGGCATCCTCCTTAGGAAGTATTAGTATTAAGATCAAACAATAAGTTTTATTCAGTGATGCCAACTTATTTGTGAAAGATGAAGACTACTCTGATGGAATCAAAATTCTATTCTATTCTAAAATTTGTTGGTGTTGGTGTTGAAACAGGGTTGAAATCCGGCCTTGTTAACAAATATTTAGGTTTGATCACAAAGTCTAGAAAACCAACGCTTGATTTCAGTCCTGTTGAGACACTGGCACTATCCGACATTCACAAAGAACAATAGAAGAACCTCCAGAGAATTTAAAGTCCACCAGATAAGTTTATATCTTTCACAAATAAGGTAGCATCATTGAAGCTAGCTTCCTGTTTATTTTAATCTTATTGATACTTCTTCCTAAGGAAGATGCCATGAAATAATCAAAATATTGAAGTGTTTTTAAATATGTATTGATGTGTTTTACTTTTATTTGTGCTTCATTTTTCTACAATGCTACGATATTTACTAGGGGAGATTCAAAGAGAAAAGTTTGGGTTTAATTGGCTAAAATTATAATATAACAGCAGAGTAATTGATGGATTTTAAATCTGTACAATATGGCTCAATCTTAAAAATTAATCCCCAATTAAACATTAACAATTATTTGCTATATTTTCAGGGGATAAAAGAAGTAGACGTCTTGTTAGTATGAAAATATGCCCAATATTATATTTAAAATAACATATTTATGGAACCTATTTTGATGTGTTACTAACTTATTATTAATAAATAACTTTAAAAAATTAGTTTAAAGTTTTTTAGGTAAGGAAAATTAATTTGAGTTCAATTCTCCCTAATTAATCAACATAATAAAATCTGGTCAATTTTGATTTTTTTTTATATTCACATCTGTACACCACTACTTTAGAGATGGCGTTTTAAAAATGGATAATGAATGTCATTACAACAATGTGGTATTTTGAAAATTATTAGTAACCAATTTAATATATTATTTTATTTCATGCATTTTCTGGAAGGTTGAGAGAACACAGCTGCAGTCTCCACTAGCAATAAATACATCACAAGTGGAAACATTTTTCAGGCAAATCGAATTTTAAAAAACTAGTAAAATTATAAAAGTTTATATAAGTAAAAGAAAATAAGAACAGATTATTATAAGAGATAAGATAAGGCAAATATGGCAGGAAAAAACTGCACCAACAAAAGATTCTAAATATAAAATATCCTCAATATATTGAACAAGTATAAGATATTAACAAAAATATGTTATCCAAACGCCAAGTTTAATTTTTAATTTTAATTAATTTGTTCAAGGAACTACAAAATTACTGTATGCCCATGTAAACATTTTTTAAGATTATTAGACTCAAACATTGATCGGTCAAATTGTCCTGAAGATTAAATATAAAAAAAACCAACAATGGTGCTGCGGAACCTCCAACAACTTCCATACAAATGTGGAGCAATTGTAAAAAGAATTGATTAGTACATGTTTTTCAGCACTTAAGTCTGTCATCAACAACGAAACAAATATAAATGTCTCTTTATTGGTAGGGGTCAGGAATGCGGGGTAGGTGGGGGGGGGGGGGTCTTTCCGGGTTAGTTTTTTAAACAAACAGACCTGAGGTCCTCTTTTTCCCTTCCCTTTTACCCATCCTA
>CABFWB010000037.1:273280-294664 GCA_902151455.1 Timema bartmani
GGGGGGGATTGGATCGTCGCGAACAGGTTGGCGATGATTCCCTCCCCTCTTTCCCTTCATCAATCTTCTCAAGGAAAGAACGAAACAAAAACGCTTGAGGTCTACAAGCCTCGTGAGAAGAGAAAATGTAATCAAGAATAGAATAAGGGAATGTTTTTACGATAACAGTGTACCAGAGAGAGGAAAGAATAAAAGGGATGGGTTGAGGAGTTGTTGAGTAAATAAAACACACAGGATGAAAACATCGACCCTGGAAATGGGTCACGTGTTATATTTACGTTTTTAAAATGTAAGTATATTTTTTAGACTAAGCATTATCCTCATGAAAATGTTTCAAAACATGTAAGTTATTAATCTTATTATAATCAAATTAGTATCAGTAGCTCGTAGCTTTAGGCACGAGGACTAAAATGTTAAGCTAATCATCGGTGACGAGAGGTTGGGATTCGAATCCCAGCCGGTTATACATAAGGTGGTTTTCCTGAAAGGTTTCCTAATCTCACTTCACACAAATGCGGGTATAGTTCCTTTAATTTATACTTCTCCCATCCCAACTTTATTTGTGTAATTAAATGCGTATAGACCGGACGAGTAGTAAGACATTGATTTAAAAAAATATATAAATTAGGATAATGCTGATATAAATGTATATGTAGTATGTGCGTCTGCCCATTCCTATCAGCTGAAATAAGCCTTTAAGGTTGGATGGAACGAGTTAATTACGGTAAGTATTTTTTAAAATTTATTTACATAGCAAAAATATTTTGGGCTAAAATAAAATAAAATATAGCACCACATTACATTCGTTTGGTTAAATTTTCTTAGTTTAATTTTCTACAAATAATAATGTCGTGGTCATTGCGGAATTTGACTAGAGTTTCTCAACAAATTACTATGCTCATGTTGAGATTATTATTTGTAGAATTAATCTAAACATATCTACTGCTGTGATATTTTATTTTGTCCAAAAATGTTGGGGTTTTTTTGCTATAAAAACTACAAAATATGGACCTCAAATCGTGTTTCCTTGCAGCAAGAGGTGGATAAATAATTTTAGACCCACTTCAATGGTCGAACGGTGTAAGGCGTCACTTTTGTGTTAGACTGGGGTTAGAATCCCGGTCGGGTTTACTGAGGGTGATTTTTTTCCTTAAATGGTTTCCCACTACACTTCCAAGCAAATGCGGGTATAATACCGCTAAAATGCTTCCTTCCTCATACCTACCCCATTGGAGTAATCGAATACTTGAAAATTAAAACCAGGCTAAGACCTAAATATGGAAATTACGAGAGTTGAAAATGCAAAAGTGTGTTTTTAAATTGACTCCATTTTTTAAAAAGTTCTCTTTTTTTTAAAACTCTAGCTTCATTTTTGTGGTTATTTCAATAACCCATGATAGTTTTTTAATGTAATGAAGTTGTTTTACCAATAAAGTGTATTTTGTGCAGCTTGTAAATTTAGTTTTCTAGTCTTTACCTGATTTTCATTTTCAGGTCTTCAATTTTATCATACATGACTATAAAAGAATAGACGCGTTGTCTTAGGTTAATTTAGTTTGCAAGTCGTGTGTTGATGTGTGTTTAAAACGTGCAAGTTAACTATGTTAATTTCTAAAAAAATTGTATCAATGACTTACACTTTCAAAATATTAAGACTTACAAAAGAAGATGTTGGTTTCTTCCAAAACAATCATAGTTAAATATAATGATTCCTAAGTGTGTGTGCCTGATTCTAAAGCAAGAGATCGTGATTCTGTGCCACAATGGGTGGTTTCCCTCTAGCTCTCCAGGCGAGTGCTGCCCCATAATCTTGGACAGTTTGAGACAATAGTGGCCAATGCTACAGCCTATGAAGTATGAATTAGAAAAAATGAACATTATTCCGAATGCAGCGTCATGCATGTATAATTAATTATCAAAACAGTTACACCGGGATATTGTGTTTGCTTAATGTGTGCGTTTCTTAAACACATTAAAATGACGAAGACTGTTACAATACAAAAGACAATACAATAAAAATACAGGTAGAGGGGGAAGGGCATTATTTTTTTAGTAATGCCTGTAAAGGCATTCGCTCCAGACCAAGAAGAGAATTGCCCAAGGTCACTGGGCAATTATAGCGCCTACATAATTACGAAGGAACATACTAATAAGCAATCGCGAACCAACAGGTTAACTAATATTAGCATAACATCCTTGAAATTAAAATGCAACCATCACTTTAATCGTCTCTCTGCTCTGCAATTATTTTTGTAAGGATGCAAAATATACGATTCGAGATTCAATAACCTTGCACAGAGTAGATTATTGTTCCGCGGCTTGAGCTAACACGAAATTGCACAAATAAAAAAAAAATCAGGCCTTTTGGCATTGCGCGTCTCATTGCCCTTTCGAGACGAACGCAACTTGCGCCAATATATGAAGGTGCTAAAGGGAAGGTGAATTAATTTTAATAAAACAGATCTCAGATCACATGAAGAGAGGTTTGAAGGAAAATTACAGTGAAAATAATATTGTATATTAAATATGTTTGACAATCTGCCTGGATCAGAAGCAAATATCGACCTCCCGGGTCAAAGGTGACCACACCAGTCGAGCTCGATAGTGCTGAGTTAGTCATTTCGGGAGCAAGACTCATTTAAGCATGAAATATGGACAATGTGGTTTTTGAAAAATGTATTTAACTAAGGGTGTGAGTGGAAGGGTGTGCTAATTAATAAACATTATAAACACTATCACCCAATTTGGTGGTCAAATAGTCTTAATGCATCACTATTGTTATAGACTGGAAAGCTGATGACGATATTGGGCTTCGAATACCGGCCGGGTGTGCTGAGAGAAGTTTTTATTTCCCCACATGGTTTTTACACTCTCCCTCCATGCAGGTTCAGGACTTAATTTAAACCCTACGTTCTTCGTCCCTAAAAGAATAGTGTAATTAGTTCACATGCGTGTAACCTTGACGGTCAGTAAGACGCAGCGATAAATAATAGTTATGAGCGCATTACAATTAATATATGTTCTCAATAAAATATTGTTTCTAACAAAACTTTAAAAACCAAATAACAAGTATAGTAACAATTCCCAAATCTGAGCGTATTAGTAGGTTAATCAACTTGTGAATGTGTGGAATGCAAGGCCTCCACCGTGGTTCGGATCCATTCGTTAAACTGTAGGTCCTCCATTTCATCTCACAATCACCCTACCATAACACATTAGCGTAAATGCGTATAACCCGAACGGGTAGTAAGACGCGGTGCTAATAATAACAATAATAATAATAATAATAATAATGTTAATATTACTATTCAGATGCTAGAAACTTTTTTTCTTTTTTTAGGTTTGAGCGTTTGAGTATCAAGTGTGTTGCTATAGGTCTAGTCAGTTTGTATGACGTGTACTGTTTAGTAGCTTGGTCGAGTTGGTAGAGCGTCTGTCTACTAAGCTGAAGATTGTATTTGATTTCTAACATTCAAAAATGTGTCATTCATGAAAGTGGGGTTCCCCTTCTCACAGTAATGAATTAAAGGTCTTAGTACTGGGAATGTTGTGTGTTCCAGTGTTAATTTAGTTTGTAAGTCGTGTGCTGATAGAAAAGAATGTTAAATATACCTAAAATATTACACAAATATGTATGCTATTTACTAATCTTACGTTCATAAATATCAAAATATAAAAATATAAAACTTATATTGCTTTAGTAGATGCATTTAGTTTGATTTTCTACATATAGTAATCTCAACCATTCTTAGAAAGAGCTTCAGTGGCCGAAAGGTCTAAGGTGTCTAACTCTTGTTAGACTGGCCTGCTTATAACGGGGAGATTAAGGATAAAGTCCCAGTCGAGTCTATTAAGGGTAGTTTTTTTTTCTAAATGGTTTACTAATCCCCTTACACGCAAATGCGAGTATATGACCTCTAAAATACTTCCTTTATCATCCCTACCCCGTAAGAATAACTATTATATAAGCGTATATTCTGAACGGGTAGTAACACGAGGTGATTAAAAAAAAATAGTTCTTGAATAACTACCATGAATGTCGTGGCAGTTGAATATAAACTTTTAAAATGAAGATAAAAAAAGGTCCGGGTCAAATTTCGAGAGTTCCGTGACAAATATCCAAGAATCGTTGTAAAAGATTTAACTAAACGTCTCTACTGAAGCCATTTTTTTTAATTTTTGGCCCAAAAAAAGAGTGTTATAAAATCTATAAAAAAACACGGACCTTAACTCATGTTCCCTCCCTCGTTAATACTGAAATAAAAACCTAAAAAAACCCCAACTTGGAAAAGCTGACAATGGTACTACAAAAAGCACTCAAGTAGGTTAACTGGTAACTGCGCCAAACACAAGACGGTTCAATGTCTGTGCGATGACGCACACGCCGAACTGTTCCTGAATACGTAATCGCACCAAAGTTGTTTACAATAGCTTGATGTTTGCGGGACAGATAGTAGCGTGCCGGACCGGGGGCAGTGTGCGTCCTTGACTTCTACCTGTGCTTGTGGACTCGCGGGGAGCTCGGCGGGAAGTAAGGGGAGGGGGAGTATTGCACGAAGAAAGGAATGGGTGAGTGAAGGAGAAGGGGAACTAAGATAAGTGAAGAAGAAGTTGTTCACTTTTACAAGCTGGCGTGCCAAGAACTAATTGTTTTATTTTACAAAGTTTTTTTTGTTAAGCCCATTATAATAGAGAGTAAAAATATTATTTATTGTTATTATTATTATTATCATCACCCAATCTTACTAACCGTTCGGGTTATACGCACTTACGCTAATATGTAAATGCTAAGTTGATTGTGAGTTGAAATGGAGGACCACAGTTTAACGTGGGATCCGAACCACGGTGGAAGCCTGGCATTCCAAACATTCACAAGTTGTCAGTAATACACGTCTTCTCAGAGGTGAAGGAAGGATTTGGCGATCAGATAAAGCTGTGCCGATACCGGGGATTGAACCCCGGACTCCCAGAACATAAGTCCGACACCTTACCCCTAGACCACCAGGTTACCCTATAAAAGTATTTAAACATGAGAACAGAAAATTTCAAAACACATCGTTCTGGGTAGGAGGAACTTGGTTGTATTACGGGTGGTGCTGACGAAGACTGTAAATACTATTTTTGTATTGATATGCCCTGAAAGACCCTGCAGCCAACTATAAGAAGGACTTATACTTAGGTTAAGTTAGTATTAAGTATTTTTATAAATCATAAGGTTAAGTTAGTTATAAGTCCATGTAAGTAAGTGATATTTTGGGTAGTAAGCTGAACGAAATCTCCGGTAGGGCACCTCCCCAGGTGGGGTAGAGGGGGATGCCCGCCCCCGCTAGGGAGCTCACCGATCTGGGGACTATTAAATCCAGAGTGCGGGGGGACACCCGGCGGAGCAGGGTACCGGGGGCGTAATATACCCGGGGCGGACCAACTAGTAGGATAGGTATAGGAAAGGACAAATAGGACTTTTAGATTTAGGTGCGTATTCTAAACTTATTATTGTAATTTAAAAAAAAATAGCTAAAAGATGTGATGTTAATTCAAGATGTAGATTTAGGTCCCGAGCTACATGCTAGGAATCGGGATAAATAGTGTAAATAAATAAATAAAAATCTCTACTCAGTGCAAATGATAAATTTGTCAGTTAAATTAATGAAGCGATTGGTCGATGTGTTTCGGATTTCACCCATCTTTAAGACGTAAGAATTTAACAAGATCCCCAATAAAAACGTCTCTGTCCAAAGCTTACCACCAGAGAGAGCACTTCGAAGAACAAACTAGACTGGAGCAAAAAGAGGAGAAATAATGGAGGTAAGTAAGAGGGGAAACCGGCTCGCGAAGACTGTAGAATAATATACATGCATGTAACTACTCCAGTCACGAGCACAAAACACACCAACAAAAAACAACCGGATACACAGACAAGAAGAGACACTTGCGAATGCGCAGCAAACCAAAACTCCCGACTCAGGCACAGCTAGGGAAGTCACGTGGACAGCTAACATACCAATTGTTTACCGAAACAATTACTTCAGCGACCCTTCCTTTTAATTATGGCCGAATGATACTTAGCAGTTATACACTGATAAAAGTTTGCACACGAGAATGTAATGAAGAGGTTTTATTTTGTTAATGCCAGAACATTTGAGGAATACAACACTAACACAAGAAAGAAATAGCATATGAAGAGATGAAAAAAACATGAAATATTAATTAAGAGTAATTAATCATGCTTTCTTAATTTCTTTGTTTAAAAAAACTATTTTTGGAGGAAGTGGTTGTATATAATACGCTCTAGCTAAAGTAAGAAGCTTGCAACGGCTATGATTCTTTAAATGTATAACATTATAAAATGGTTAAAAGTTATGTGCTTTCAAAGCTTTGGGTTCTTTCTATCAACTTATGACATTTTAAGCAACTTTCCCTCCCAAAGTCCGATGTTCATAGGAAGAACCTTATCTGACAGCTAAAAAAAGTGACTGGTTCTACTTTCACGTATGAATACGTCTAGTGACTATATTCATGTGATCTGCAGCTGTCACTTTCGATAGTAACGGGCTATAAAGCAAAATTATGGGTTTGTTTTTTATAAAAAATGTTTCTTCCTTTGAAATTCCTACTATATACATAACACCCAAACCTTAGCATCAGAAATTGCAGTGAATGGACAAGAGATCGGGCACATTTACAATTGAAGACTATATTATTTTATTCACTAGCCACGTGACTTGGACCCGAACACCTTAGGCTTATAATTAGAGTGCTGATGTGGGATAGTGCAACGTATTCGTTGCTGCCACGCTTCAAAAACCTAACTATATATATATACTGTAATGATATACAATTATACATTCCGATAATTTATTATCCGCATTTGTATTCAAAATCACGACATTATAGTGAGAGAGGGTAGTAAGATGTATTTGTTTTATGTTGCTAAGTTGCAAGGTATGGCGACATTTTTCTACGTCTCTGTTTAAAAAGACAACGCAGTTTGGTCAACAGAGACGCACCTGGATGACCGACCACCACACCTTTTTTTTTTTCTAGGAAGCTTCGAAAAGGAAATGTCACTTGATATAACCCTTCAGGGTACGCATCTACTCACTTTTCTTCCCGACGAGGACCCGTGTAGGTAGAATCATGAAATCTTAATCGTGTTCTAAATCTCGCGTGTCGGGAATTGTCATGTATATGACGTAATAGTAGAGATTTTAAATTAAAATCTACAACGTGTGAAATGTCTAGAAAAAAACTGTTTATCCACTTAAAATAAAAAACTATAAACATTAGAAATTTTAATTTCTAAAATAAGACATCATCCTTTTTTTGATTATTATAATACAGGATAACAAACTTAGATTCAATTCAATCATTATATCAAATGTCACCCTAATGGTGGCGAACAGACATTAATATATCAAGCTAGCTCTTTAAACGTTACTCTCTCTCTCTCTCTCATATATATATATATACATATATATATATATCCACTTTCTTTGTGACATTCTATTTCAACAATCCTGCCCAACGAACCCTAATGGGACTTTTACGACTCTGTTGATTGGAAACACTTCCGAGAAACCATTTATTTTAAAATGAAAAGGAATGTGAAAAGTTATGGATGAATAAAAATTTCCAGATGACCCGAAATATATTCATAGCTATATATTTTTTTAATATAAATAATATAATATCTCAAGATGAAAACCCTTGAGTATGTCATTTGCTCAACCCATCTACCTACCTATTGTGTAACTATTGATATGATCTCAGCTCCATTAAGAATACCGCATTAGCGTGGAGAGAGAGTGGGAAAATCACAACGATAAATCAAACCTGAGAAACCACCCTGTGATCACAGATGTGGGTGTAATTTTAAAAATAGCATTGTACTACAGTGCGAATGAAGAGAAACCTAAGTGAGTACAAACTGGACTCGAACTAGGAACCTGAAAAGTGAGTCATTAAAGCAATTTCTTCATATAAAAATCGCTGCTCATGATATACCTGACTTACCAAAAAAGAACCATTTAGGTAAACATAAAATATGTGTATTAACCCATATAAACAGATCACTAAATTTAACTTACAGCTGTCAAAAGTGAGTCACATAACACTTGGATAGGCGAATGGATACAATAAAGTTAAAGTCCCATTCTGACAAGAATAAACTTTTTGAAAGTTGTAAAAGTTAATAAAACAATTTTTCCTATATTCATACGTCAAATCATATGATCTGCAACTGTCCTTTTTGATAGATAATTAATATCAATACCTGTGAAATAATACTAGTTTTACAATACAATTTTATATTAAAATATTATCAATGGTAACTGAGTCTACGGCGTCACTCTGTGTTAGACTTGACTGCCAATGACAGGGAGATCGGGGTTTGAATCACGGTCAGGTGTGCCAAGGGTGTTTTATATAAAATGGTTGTCACTCTCCCCCTACACAAATGCGGGTATACTTACTCAAAATTCAACCTTCCTCATTCCTGGCTCATTGGCGTAATTAGTACATATTCGTATGACCTGAACAGGTGATAAAATAAAAAATAAAAAAATGTCGACAGAAAAAAATTTATGTTTGCATTTTATAAACGAGTTTTGGTACCCGCACTGGTAGGTACATTAGCAAAGGCGCCAGTCAGTCTGGTATCGTCTAATTTTCCAGATACGAGGAGGTCAGAGTTCAAATCCCAACCGAGCGCTTTTGAGGTAAAAAACAACAACCCACAACGTTTTTACATGTCTCTATTCGAATGTATTTTACCGGACTCGATGTAGACGGACTTTCTCATAAAAAACCCGATGAGAATAAGGAGGAGTGGATGTTAAAAGAGGAGAAGAAACGTTGCCTGTATGAAGTGAATGTGGCCAAACCTGCCACAAGGAATACTTATAATCTACTGCAATCTCCTCCTTGTTATGTTGGACACACTTGCCGAGACAAAACAGCTCGCAGGAGTATACAATCGACGGCCAAGGGCGTATGAGACTGACATTGGCGTTTAGAACAGGAAGTCTTACAATTTTTAGACTGAATGAGCTCCTGGATCAGATACAATAAATGTTGGAGCCCTCATAAAGTTATGTATCATGAACATTCAATAATAACAGTTACATTGTAAAGACATAAAGCTGTGTAAAACGAATGGAAAAAAAACAGATGTTCTGGCCGCACCATTGGCAAACATATTCTATTCATATTTGAAAAAATTGGCAATCCTAATAACCCATGGTGTTTTACAGTGTAAAAAAAAACAATGGCTGAAGCATTGTATGCCCCACCCCCCAACCGCTACCCCCGGGAAACAAAAAAGGACGGATTTGAAGACAACATGTTTTATGTTGAATTCAAAAATATAATACATCCAACAATGGCTGAAGCATTGTATGCCCCACCCCCCAACCGCTACCACCGGGAAACAAAAAAGGACGGATTTGAAGACAACATGTTTTATGTTGAATTCAAAAATATAATACATCCACTTCGGTGGCCGCGTTTTAAAACGCGCAACTCTTGCATTAGGCTAGACTGCCGATGACGAGAAGATTGAGGTTCGAATCTAGGTAAGTGTAATGAGGGTGGTTTATTCAAAATGGTTTTCCACTCTTCCTACACGAAAATTTGGGTACACTTCCTCTAAATATAGCCTTACTAATTCCTAGAACAACTGGCGTAGTTAGTACATGAGTGTATAACCTGAACGGGTAGTAAGACAAAGTGCTACTTTTTATATAGGCCTATATATAATAACAATATAGTTCTAAAGTGTAAGCAGTCGATCAAAATTACATTTAATAAAGTACTCTTTGAATCGAGTTAATGCTATACTTATGTCAATTACGATAGCTCAACGAAACTTTGTAAATGTTCCACATAATAATGAAAGTAATTCAATCAGATAATAATATAAATTACTCAAATAAACCAAGAAATTACCAATCACAAGTGTACATAATTTGCTAAAAACCAATCAAGAACTGAAGGCATGCATAAGCGGAAATACAGAATCCATGATCGATAGCTGGGTAAAAAAATGCAAGAAAAGTAGAAAGAAAAACCTAAAGAAAGAAAGAAAGAGAGATATATGGATTTTGTTTCTTAAGGTGGTATGAAAGGGGACGCGAGTTTTTGCAGTTTTTGGCGCAAATAAATAAAATATTGCCCCAGTAGAAACAGAGTTTAATTTTCTTCACATGGTGGTATAAAGTTCTTGAATATCTGTCAAGGATGACCTGTAATTAAATCAATTTAATTACAACTTTTCCTTTTCATTAAAAAAGTTTCTCATCTAATGACACTATGCTCATGACATATATTCAATAACTGTTGAGGTCACCATGTGAATAAAATTAAACTATATGTTTCTACTGGAAAAATATTGGATTTATTTTGGCAAAAGAAAAACGCCTTCCTTTAAAAACTGCAAAAACACTGGTCTTTTCTCGCTTCCCCTACACTCCCACCTTGATAAGTGAAGTTTATAGGACAGTATGCATTAAAATCATGTCCAATATAACATGTAAAGATTACTACTCTCTACCATAAATAAGCTGTTTACCCGTAACGTATGTAAACAAAATATTTGTAGCTAAGAATCGTTAATACTAGACCAATTAACTCCAGAGATGACCATCCGAAACTTGTAGACAGAGGGGAGGGGAGGGGAGCCGAATCTAGGCTATCGCGCACGCGCAACAAGTCCTGCGTCGCGCGAGATCAGGGCAAACGCTAGTTCGCGAATGTGTGTCTCTGGTCTATTAGCAAACAAACAAGAAAACCTAGGGTTCAAGTACCTCTATACCAGAACCCACACGACAAATACGAGTTCCTCCGAGAGTGAGCGGACATCAGCTAGTTGTCCATCACGTTCGGGTCGTTCTTCAACCGGAACTGACGATTCACAGGTGTGTGAGGGGTGGATCTTGGTTCGCCACCGTTCCCTCACAAGTCATATTTAATTGAATTCACCGCTATATATTTGTAAAACAGAAGAATGATGAGCTGAGGAGGATTCTAGCAATTGTTCAGAATTCATATAAATATTTCAGTAGTGCGCCTTACAACCAGTTTGGGCTATACACATACGTACTAATTATGCTATTGTGTTTGGATTAAGGAAGGTTGAATTCAGAGGAAGTGTACACGCATTTGCGTGGTTTGGAAAACCATTTAGGAAAAAAAAAGTGCACCCGGACAGGATTCGAAAACCGAGCTCCCCGTCATCGGTGAACTAGTAGCCCACGTCAGTGAGTACGCGGGCAAAGGTGTCGGTCTCATCTGGGGAGGTAGGAGCTCGAATAATCTGGTCGGGTGT
Source organism: Timema bartmani (assembly GCA_902151455.1). Lineage (NCBI taxonomy): Eukaryota > Metazoa > Arthropoda > Insecta > Phasmatodea > Timematidae > Timema > Timema bartmani. The sequence goes on from CABFWB010000037.1 coordinate 284,604, forward strand.
CCTGAGGTTATCTCCTAAATATCTGCCCATTCTCTCTCCACGCAAATGCGGGTGTATTTACTTAAATGCTACCCGCTTCATTTTGTGTAAATGCGCGAATATCTAGGATGGGCAGTAGAACGTAGAACACCACGTGTAGTGATAACCTCCAAAGGTTTCTTAGAGCGGTTTGAATCCCGACTGTGGACTTGGAAACGTCAGCAGTGTTTAGAGAAGTTGAAGGGGGCCGGTATTCTATATCCGTTGTCAGACCGTACTGCTCGTGAATAATTGGAACTAGAACTCTCGGCGGAGGGCTTGTGCAACGAGTGAGCGAAGCGACGCATGCGCACCTTGCGGGCGGTGACGAGAGGTCAGTTTGGCAGAAGTAAAAGTGTGTGTCTGTGTCAGGGACGAAGGATCAAGCACCTCCAGTCAATAACAAGAGACCAAAGTCATGATACTCTTTCTCTAACGCGCGTTAAGTCAGGCGACAGTTAAGTTTAACTTGCTAATCATCCCGCCTCCTCGCGGTAGCAGGTACCCCGCTAAACAAACACATATTCAGCCAAAGACGCGCGACCAGTGACGTCACCACACATCCGCCCATAGGAGGAGTTTATTGGCGTCGATATCACGTGACCAGAGACAGTAAGTGACTAGTGGGGCCATCGATGGTTAGTCAGTTGGAAGTCAAACCTTCGATTTAAAAGGTCAAACCATAAGTGTTTAGGTTTAAATATCATACTAAATGTAATTTTCTTTGCGTAGCTTAAGGAAATTTATGAAGAGAGCAGCCCAACTCCTCCAGGAACCATTAATCGTTTTACAAATATAGCACTCGCGTGTGAACACACATTGGCCAACATTCCTGGTGTGAGCCAAAAATATGTTGCTGGAAATGATTTCGTTTCCTTTTCACTTAATGAAAGGTTAAAGGCTAAAAGGTCAGATGTTTTCCCTAAAATGAAGTTAAAATAAGGAACTGTATAACCTGTTTAAGCATTGAATAAGTTATTTATTAATTTTTTTATTTAGCACTGCGTCTTACTACCCGTTCGGGTTATACGCTGATTGGATAAGTAAACGGATAATATGGACATATGTTGACTCTCTGACGAAGGACACGCTACACTGCTCTAAGATTGGGCCGAGAACTTAAGGTTCATTCAAATAACAACAGTTCTTAGATGCATAAATGTTAAAGTGGGCTAGAAGAGAACACGAGAAAAGCTAAGTTTTTTTTTTTCAGTTTTCATAGCAAATTTTTTTTAGTTTAATTTTCTACCCACGGTGATATCAACCATAATTCTTGAATATCTGTCATGAACATAATTACATTTGCTGAGAAACTTTTAAATGAAGACAATACGTTACTATCAAATTCTAGGACATCCTTGACACATATTCAAGAACTGATGAGATTACTCTGTGTAAAAAATTAAACTCTTTATGTTTCTAATTTAGCAATATTTTATTTATTTTACTGAAAAAAAATTGCCATAAAAATTGCAAAAATACCTGCCTTCGCTTGTAATTCTTATCTTGCCACCTTAGCATGCAGGGAAATAACTGTTGTCATTCGAATGAGTTTCATAGTTTCGGTCCCTATATATGTATTACAAGCAATCCAGGTCGAATGAGAGATTGACTGATGTTGGAATCCCTATTATATTTACGGCCCTCAGCCACACTTAATAGTCTGGTAGGATTCTCGACAGCTTGTACAAGATTATAAACGTAGAAACCTTGAGAGAGCGTCATTTCACCTTTGAGGGTGTCGTGAGTCATCGCGTGGAAACGAACCAGGTGGTTGCAACTAGGCTAACCGGGGGAGGGGTGGTAAGACTTTCCCGCAGGGGACGGACACACCGGACCTCACCGCGGGACGTTTGCAGGGACCTAATGATAATGAATGCGGCACTACCTGGAATATGTGATTAGTTGACCTAATATCTCCCGTGCAAGTTAGGAAAAGATGACTCCAACAAATGGCATCTTGCCACTGTAAAACTATAGATTAAAGATTCTGGATTTGTTGACAAATTGAAAGATTCTAATTTGGATATAAAAAAAGTGGATTTGCCACTGTAAAACTATGGATTAAATATTCTGAATTTGTAGACAAATTGAAAGATTCTAATTTGGATATGAAAAAAAAAAGTGGATTTGACCCATCACCAATTTTTATATATTTTATTTGGCATTTGTTTTCAAGAGTCATGTGCCTTATACAAGAGGTTGGCCTAGTTCTTGACGGTTTTAGTTCAATCCTGACCAGCCGCACATTCTCAAAAAGTGATCGTTCCGCCTTCATCCAGGCCAGTGCCTCTTTCTCACCACCCGCTAATCTGATGCCGTTGATAATCTCGGGTTGGAACTAACTGTAAAATAAAGAGTTTGGAGGAGAGTTTTAACGAAGCTTCGTGAAAGCGGCCCTCACACTCGTGTTAGTGTGGCGAATGGGCTGTCATTCAAAGAGGTGGGTTATGTTTTCAATTAGCGCCTCTTTCAGCTAACTGTAAAACCCTCTGTCATAGGCCCGAGTCCTCGCCAAACACAAGAATAATAACTTTACAAATGTATGTGCAAAAATTCACGATGGTGGTGTAGCACAAACACGAAGAGTAAAAATAATCTTTCGCCATAAAGCTGTTATCAATAACGATGTATTTAAAAACCACCAAATCATGGTTCACTTTAGTATAAGTAAATACTTAATTATTTGTATATTTGACAGAAAAGGATATTCTAGACATGATACTTTGAGATGGTTAGATTAGACAAGTGTTTAGCACGCCTGATCAACTATGGTGGCGGAAGGTTTGGTTCCACGAAACTGCAGCGCCTGTCGCCATACCGTACCTACAGTGAACGCAGAGACATTCGTACTTCCCCCGTTTTAGTATAAAGGAAAAACTAAAACTCGTCCCAACTGGGATTCAGACCCAAGCCTTTCAATAGTCGACTGGTCGGTGTCAAGCTCAACACCCTCAACCATAAGGGCGCCACTTACTCGGGGTGGGGATAATATCCTCTCCCTGAAGTATTTCTTGTGGGAATTGCAGTTTTGAAGCTTCAAAACAATAAACCTCCATTTTTTTTAAATGTGTCGTGACCCTGTTAAAAAAATTTATCAACACACTCAACCATTTAATTTGGTCTCATAAGTGTGAGATTTCGCGTCAAGCGTTGTTGAAAATGAGCTAATATTACATTTTGTTTTTGATATGAAACTTTTTTTTTCGCCGCGTCTTACTACCCATTTGGCTTGAGCCATATTTTGAGCTAAGAAAAATCCTTTTTTTAATAACACGTGATTTCTGGATGTCTACAGCGGATACGTACCCTAATGGAAGAGCGCAGGAAGAATTGATAAATTTGTGTACCTGCTTTGGGATTTATCAGACGCAAGGTGTATGCATCAAAAGCGTACCATTGTTTAGTCTCTGAGCTCCGTATGGCAGCATTGTTTGTTGACATCTAACTAGCTTAACCTAATCCAACCTAGAACTAATTAATGAAAAGCTATCACAGTTTTCCGATTGAAAAGCTATCACCGTTTGCCGATTATATTTTGGAGAGTTACACTCTCATCGAGATAGCTCATTACTGCCATCTCTGTGTGCACAACATGTTTGCCATGTTGCCACGTTATGCAGTTGTTTTTACTCTGTGCGTTTTTGATACAAGGTTTAAGGGTGCTTTTTATCCATATCTTCGCGCTTTTTTTAATATGAGGTTCCTCCCTCTTAGGCGCTTCCGATGTTCTCCGGTCTAAGCGAGTCTCGGCGCTCAGGTAAGCGGCCCTCGTAGCAACACACTTCAACAGTTGATCTCCCTGGACAATCAACCGTTGAGGGACGGACAAATACTGATGGCATAAGAAGATCGTAGACGTCGCGAAAAACAATAATGAAGGCCAGCATGTATCGGCAAACGCTAATGGCGATATGCTATGGGAAACTTCACGGCGGCGTGACCACGCGAACAAGTGAAATAAGCCGGGAGCGTGACTGTGACGTGTGTCTCAAGGTGAATCTTGAGCTTGAGAGGAACAATGGGATATGTCCACTAGACTCACACACTGGTGATCTCAGGACTGTCCTTGATATTTATTGTTGTTTCTCCTCCAACAGGAACGATCCAAAAAATCCCTCTTGAATTAATTTAAAGATAAAAAAACAAACATAAATATGGTTTTAGATGTTATGAATTTAAAAAAGATTCTAATAAGCTTCAAGCCAGTCTAGCCTAGGTAAAGGGGAAGAATACAAAAAATATATAATTTTTTTTAGCACCACGTTTTACTAACCCCCTTGCCTTTGTCCGCGTGCTCAGCTATGTGGGTTTGAATAAATTGATAACAGGATGAACTTTATAAAACCCAATTCAGTGGCTGAATGGTCTAAGGCGTCACTCTCCTGTTAGGGTACGCGCACAGTGAACGCTGGTTACCTGCTTGCTGGTAGCCAGCTTTGACGGCGCTTATTGCGGGTGCTGGTTAACGCTAGTAACGCTCTCACAGTATAAGCTGGAAGCTTGTGAGTTGAATTGAAGGTTTCATACAAAGATGAGCTCCAGTGAGGATGAATTATTTTTTATGGATAGCATTGTTCCCAAAGTTTTGGATATTAAAAAAGTGGGTATTCACGACATAAAGGTAGAAAATGTATGGGGACTACCACCATCTTTTTATAAAACTTACAAAGAATACAGTGATAGGTTTTTTAAATAATTGAGAATAACGAAATTAAAAAAGTCAATGTCAATTACTTCACTTTCCGCCAAATTAAATTCAAACACTTAAATTTAGTTTATGAAATACCATATTTAAAAACAAAGAACTTAATAAAAATCAATTATTTACGTTCAACACAGAACACGATACACGTCAAAAAGCCATCCAGCAATGCCTGTGAGCAGGAATATTCTAAACATTCCTGCTAGCGGATGAGTGCAGACACAAGCTCAAGAATGACCCTGAGCACGGGACGATTCCTGGATAGCTCAGTGGTTATAGCATTGGCGTACTAAGCCAAAGGTCCCGGGTTCGATTCCCGTGTCCAGGTGTCATTTTTAAATTTTCAAAAGCTCAAGCGTTTATTATGTGACGTGTAACTTAAACAAACAACATAATCCTGCTTGCAAGTTTCCGCTTGTCGGCGCTTGCAACCAGCAAGCAGGTAACCAGCGTTCACTGATTGCTGATAGGGAGATCGAGGTTCAAATTTCAGTCGGTTATAATGAGGGTGTTTTTTTTCCCCTCAATGTTTTCCCAATATCTTTCCAAGCAAATGCCGGTAAACTACCTCTAAAATGCTTCCTTCCTTATCCCTACCTCATTAGAGTAAATTATCATAAATGCGTTAAATGGGTTATACGTCTATGTACCGTACTAATTACACTTAAGAGCATATGTGTTAGGGATTAGGAAGGTTTAATTTAGAGTAGGTGCACCCATATTTGCGTGGATTGAGAGGGGAAACCATCCTCAGTGCACCCGACCTTGATCGAACCCCGATCTCCCCGTCTTCGGCAGTCTAGTCTAACACGAGATTAGCGCGTTAGACCATGCAGCCATCGAAGCGGGTAGAGTAAACTGTTGAGTGGAAGGGTTTATGGGTTTGGCCCAAGAGAGGAAAGGGGCAAGGGCAGGGGGGCGGGGGAATGGGCGCGGCTCAGCGTGACTGCAAGACACGATATACGCACTGATCCATGTGGTGTATGTATGTGCGAGTGCGTGCACACTCGAGATGACGCGTCACACGGACATTACTTCCGACAAGCTGCTCAAGTTTTAGCATGTATTTTTATTGATTTTTTTAAAAATCTTATTTTTTGGTTGAAAGTTTTTACATTAAAAAAAATCAATTTTACCATCAGACCTATGTTAAAATAATTTGATATCTTCACTATTAAAAATGTCTGGGAATTGTAAAGTATAAATAAATATGATAGGTTCTGAACTAGGATAAGTTTCGTTCTTGAATTAGATGAACGCTATGTGGCAAAATATTGACACGCGCTTGATTTCAACTAATAAATACCAATTCGGTGGACATGAGGTTTTCCCTAAATGATTTTTCAGGTCGTATGTGATTGGGCCTTGCCTTTTCACAGGCTTTTGATGATTACATTTTCTCTTCATTTAAAAAAGTTTATTATCAAATTCCAGGATACCTATGAGAAATATTGAACAATTGTTGAGTTTACTATTTGTAGAAAGTTAAACTAAACATAAATCTACTAAAGCAAGTGTGAATTTATTTTGTCCAACAATAGATTTTGTTATAAATAATATTGGATATATTTTTTTTAATCGCGGTTAGCTGCTCTACATTTACTTCTTAGAAACTCTCTCTAAATAAACTATTGTTACTAAGGGATTGTAAGTAGTTTGTTGTTACAATGATGTTTGTTTTACCACGTGCTCGTTAAATATCCAAATAAAAACATCACGATGAGCTTTTTGTAAATAACTATACTATCAAAAAAGTTTATTTCTTATTTTTCTAACACCACGTCTTACTACCCGTTCGGGTTATATGCCTATTCACTAATTAAGATAATGGGTTAGGGATAAGAAAGGTTGAATTCAGAGAAAGTGTACCGAATTTGCGTGGAGAGAGAGTGGTAACCCATTTATGAAAAACCACCTTAAGTACACCCGACCAAGATCAAATCCCGATATCTCCGTCATCTGGAGTCTAGTCTATTGCGAGAGGGACGCCTTAGACCACGCGGGCACCGAAGTGGGTAGTTCCTTATTTCATGGGAAATAGTTTGTTCCCACCCTGTATCAATGTAAATTTAACATTATAACCTAACCTACGTATTACACAAGCTCCTCCTTTTAAAGTATTTGAAAAGTAAAAGAATAGGAGACCAGTAAAAATTAGATTCTTTTGTCGGTAGTAGAATTTAAAACTAATTTTATAGCGTAGTAAAAATTAAGGTTATGTAAAACAGTTTCTATGGAAAATGAGATTTTTTTTACTATGGAAAATGAAAAGAACACCGAAAGGAAAGAAAGAATAGCGTATGTATATGGCATGCTATTGTAATTAATTAGGCATCAACAAAGGTCCTAATAAGACGGCAGCTACTAAAACATATCCTTAAAACACCGTACAAACGAATCAGTCTCGTCATGTCTGGTTTTCCAATGACAGAGAGGTTCCGTGCCCGAATCTTGGCTGAGGCTAGAGGTGGTTTTTTCCTAAATGGTTTTGCAATCTACCTCAACAAAAATGAGGGCACAATAAATTTAATCTGGATCCTCCACGCTTCTTTCTTTCATCATCCCTACCCCAGTGATGTGTTAGCGAAAAGCCCGCGGGGAAAATATTTGTAGTTGATAAAATAGAACAATGTTACCCAAACTGGCCTTACTAACAAATTTGGAACGACAATTTAAACTTTACTAGGTAGCAGTTAATTGTTTCTTTTTAAAAACTCAAGAGATGTGAGGAGTACCTTGGTTAGACCATGGCCCTGAAGGGGTAGCGTGACTGGTGAAAGCTTGGGAGAAACACTGAGCTTGACGATACTAAATATTGTAACGATGCTTATTTGAACCCTTCTTATATATGTAAAAAAGTCATGGATGAAGGTATTTTTCTTCAATAAATTGTATGCAAATTATCCTTTTAAGACCTCATCCATAGAGAATCACGCGCTTTTCGAAAATAATGTCGAAGGATTGGACCGTTAAATTTATTTTTTCTTTCATAAAGTAACTTCGTAGTGTTTACAAAACTAAGCAAGTGACGTTAGCTCCTTATACCCAATAGAAAGCTAGCCTTCATAACACCTGTTGCCAGGACGCTTTCGATTTGTTGGTTTTGACACTTGTCACAAGAGGTCCAAGGGGCAAGGGGTAGGTCATATAAACTGCTTGTGCGTTTGAATATATAGAGTCACATAAATCTACACAGTGCCGGTAATATAAATTTACAGAACGTTGTAATAAACCAGTGCCATGATCTAAATAAATCATTATTTATTTAATTAAATTATCTCACAAACATTATGTACCGCTTTAATTAGTGCTCGATCACGGGGCAATTATCAGCTGACTAAACGGTGTAACTTTAACCGGCGCCCCAAGCAAACATGGGGCATAATAATAATTCCGTATCATCATAATTGGTGCTCGATCACGGGGGTATAATTAACAATTATCACAAATTAAACCGTAACACTTTAATTGGCGCCCAACGCGCAACCGTATCATCATAATTGGCGCTTGATCACGGGGCTATAAATACCAATTATCTCACAATCAATTCAAGAACGTTGTAATTGGCTCCCAATCGCGGGACAATTATATCTCAATAATACCGTACCGTTTCAATTGGCGCCCAATCGCGGGGCCAAACAAATCCGTAACGTTACAATATGTATCATGTAGAGAGTTAATATAAATTAACTCAATATTCCTCATCAGAGCGAGATTCATTAATTATCATGACAAAACCCGCCCAAAATGTCACCGACAGTGAAAATATATATACATTTTATCCTTATAACAAAGTGGTCTAAGGTGCTACTCCCACTTTAGACTAGACTTCCGATGACTGGAGATCGTGGTTCGAATCTCGGTTGGGTCTACTGAGAGTAGTTTTTTCCCCAGAATGGCTTTCCACTCTTCCTCCAAGCAAATGCGGGTACACTTCCTAAAAACATAACCATCCTCGTTTCTAAAACCATTTGCGTAGTTAATAGCCTATATTAGTGTATAAACCGAATGGGTAGAAAAGGCATGGTACTAAAAAAAAAAATTGCCAACCATCCTTTGGAGACACTTAACGGACATGTGTCTGTAGGCAGATCTTCTCACGGATAGTGACGATGCATTAGAAAAATCGCAAGCTGCTTGTACAACTGTTTGACGCCGGCATGTTGAGACGTTTACAGGACAGCATAGTCGCCTGTTTCGAAGTGCACGATGGCCGTTTGGAACAATTTTTATAAGCATTGGTGGCAGACACTCTGTTGTGAGGAGAAAAAAAAAAGTTGTATCCCATTACCTTGCCTGAAAGCAATGGTTGGTATCTATCTACCCCATGTGACGGTGTCACCCATTTCGAGAGCTAAGCACGAGCTGAAAATCATTGTTTTACATTTAATGTTTTTTAGTAAGGAATCGCGTTAATTTGTTTCATCCTGTATATCAAAAATAAGAAGAAAAAAAAGGCTCTTACATCATTTCGAGACACACGGTCGCGTGCATTTTAAGTCACATACGCACTTCAGACACGCATAACAGCCCTACAGACATTCTTCATTATTATTCTTTAAACAAATTCTTCCATTTTTTATTATTGTTGCTATACCTACCTTCCCCTTTCCCCCCCTCTTACATAAAAAACGAAAGTCAAGGCTGGTTCGTCTTGTGCGCATGCGGCGAGTCTATGACCTTCTGACCACGCATGAGTGTGGACGGTATAGTACAAAAAACACTCTCACTTCTTTAATAACATTTTTTTAACGACCGACATGACAAGAGAGAGAGATAAAAAAATGGGGTCAAGTTGTGTTATGTTATTTGAAACCAAAATAATAATAAAAACGTTTATGTTTGTGGTTTTGTTAAATGTTTCAATGCCAAGGAGAACATTAACCCAGTTTTTGTTCCACTTTGGAAGCTGCTTTGATGGAGGAGCGTCATGTGGATTTTGTCAGAGTCAAAGTTGACTATATCCAACATATTATTACGGTATTTGGTGGCCGCATGGTCTAAGGCACTAATCTCGCAGTAGACTAGACTGCCAATGACAGGGAGCTAATGGTTCGAATCTCAGTCGGGTGTACTGAGGGTGATGTTTTTCAAAATGCCTTTCCACCTTCCCTCCACGCAAATTAGGGTACATTTCCTCTAAATATAATCTTACTCGTCCCTAAAACCATCATCAACGTAATTAGTATATAAGCGTATAGCCCGAATGGTTAATAAGACGCGATTAAAAAAAGTAAAGCGGGTGCATTTTTTTAAGGATCCGAAATCACAAAGTGGAGACAGAAAAATAATAAATCCTAAATCGTGAAAACAAGGATCAAACCTTGTCAGCACCTTC
>CABFWB010000037.1:294875-360710 GCA_902151455.1 Timema bartmani
TTTTTTTAGCACCGCATCTTACTACCCGTTCGGGTTATAGGCTTATATAATAATTACGCTAGCGGTTTTATGGACGAGGAAGGTTATGTTTATAGGAAGTGTATCAGAATTTGCGAGGAGGTAGAGTAGAAGATAATTTTGAAAAAAATCACCCTCAGTATACCCGACTGGGATTCAAACCCCTATCTACCCGGTCCTGACCGTTAGTCCACGTGCTCACCGATGCGGGTATGAAGATATTAAAGTTATGCAATTCGTGTGTCAGAAGGCTGGATGAGGCATTGTCTTACACCCATCTACGGTAAGAGTGTAGGTAAGTGACAACTAGTAAAAGTCACCATATCTACTCTCATGTATCCATACGCCAATCCATGTGATCTGCAAGACCATATTATGTTGAACTGCTGTCACTTTCGGCAGTCAAAACTTTCACAACAATCTTTTAAATTATGTTTTCCTTTTAACCGGTTTTTACATCTTCTACTAGCTGTCAGTTACCACCACTCCAATGGCGAATGGACTCTAGTTTAGGTTTGTGTGTAAGTCGTATGTTGATGCAATTTATGTTTAGAAAGTGCCTGCTAATTAATAAACCACCCCATTTATATTGAGAAGAACTTGGCTTAGGGGGATTTGAAATATTTACCGGCACAAAGTTATCCGGTCATTAAAATTCCCTGAGGAATGTTATTAGAGCTGGTGTATAGCAAGTCACACAAGTAGGCTATATGACAGGGCCACCAACTTGATTATTCAAAAGTTGGAGGGTCTTGCTTGACTCAAGGAGAAGTAGATTTATTCCAGCACAGACCTTATATTATATGTAAATACTAAATACTTGTGCAGTTGGCCTTGAGGCACATCAGCTTGGCACTTGAAGCGGAGAGGGAACTTAGAGGGCCGCCTCGGTGAGCTAGAAATTACCGCGCGGACGTTCAGATATAACGCAATATTTCATTCTACGATGCGTTATTTCAAAATATGGTTCACGTTAAAATAAAGTTTTTGCTCAACAACAATGTAGTTTGAATTTTATTTAATGAAAAAAAAGGTGTGAACATGTGACATTAGCTCATTTTAAAAGATTTTTTTAAAGCATATTTGCAGAGCTATGATACTAGACTTGATGAAGTTTCATGAGTCTTTCTACTCTTTTTATTGACATGACATTTTATTTTTTTCATTTAAAGTATTTAACGTTTTGAACCAATCGATATACCAGTACACGACTTATAAGCTAACTTAAATCTAGAACAGACACAACAACCAGCCCCCAGCCGTTAATTCATCAATATGCCTTGCCGAATATCGAAACCGGGACCCTTGGCACGATAAGTTGACGCGTTATCGGCATTTAAAATATGGCTGAGTGCAGTAAAATCCGTACAAGAGATGAACATTTTCTGCAGTGGTGGCTTGTGAGCTAATAAGTACCGGGCAACGTCTAAAGTCCATCGGCGTAGGAGTGGTGGTAATTGACAGCTAGCAGAAGATTTTTACCATACACATTGGTTGAAAATTACTAATGTCACCATGAACTTAATGTTACTTTGAAGTTATTTAAATGTAGGTCCAGTCATTCGAATGGTCTAAGCTGTAAAGCATTACTCTCGCAATAGACTGGACAACTTATTACGAGAAGATCGGCGTTCGATTCCCGGTTAGGCATACTTTTATAAAAAAAATCCAATCTCCCTCCATGCAAATGCGGGTACACTTAATATATGTTCAACTTTCATCTTCCCTTTCACACTAGAGTAATTATTAAATACGCGCATAACCCGAATGGGTAGTAAGACGCGGTGACAAAACAAAAATGTAGACCTAAAATTGAAATGTTTGATTGTAGTTGTGAAGCAGGCATAGCTGAGGTCAATAGCTGACAAGAACAACAGACTCCCAAGTCAACGCCTGAGGGTGCCCCATATTTTCAATCGCTGAGCCTGTAATTATCTTATGGAGTGGACTACATTTATGTGTGCCCAGGTAGATAAACTCTGCAAGGCTAAACTTCTCTATTTCTCTAGCGCTAAGAGTCGGTCGGGCCCCACCCATGAACACACGACTGGACTGAATGACTTACCTTCCAATAACTTCAGTTAGGTAGGCTGCTTGTTTGCTTGGCTAATCGGGGATTTGAATCCCGCTGTGGTCTTTTGTAGCCGGCAATTATGTTTCAAAACTAGAATACAGACAGGCGTGGGTGAGGTTGTCAGCACTTGGAAGCGTCCTTATACTGAAATTACATCACCCACACCACACCCACCTACTTTTAGAAGTGTGTAGACCAGGGGTCGGCAACCTATTTAAGGGCCCCGATTGACTTTTATAATCATATATGGTCCCACGATCACTATTCGTTTTTACTCTACTTTAAATTATTTATTTTCTATACATCTTGTAATTATTCCTTAAATTCATTTCCTCCAATAATTATGTCCCCACCTTTATATAAAATACATAAAATAAATAGAATGTACACTCCATTTACCGTGAAAGGCAGCAGTCTTACCTGGACGGATTACACTATGGCCCTATCTTATAAGCTGTACCATAGTGGAATAATTCAAGGTAAGTTTGCCTTTTCATGACGATGTAGTTTTCTTACACAAGTGACTGAAAAATGATGCTTGATCGACCTGTTGCCGACCCCTGGTGAAGACTATAGGTCCTCCCCCCCTTCCCCTTACATTCGGGAGGCGCTGTTTAAAGGCTTCAGTCTAGTTTAGTATCGGTGATGGAGAAATCAAGGTCCAAATCTCGGCTGGATGAAAATTTTTACTTTCTAACATCTCTCGGGTAGAGCAAGTATTGTGATCGTTAAAAAATAATCGAGATTTAGATGGATTTCGACGTTTCATGAACATGAAAAGGTATTTTTTGCAATGCTGTATGTCTGTCTGTCTATTAATGGAACTAGAACCTAAGGCATTTTAGCGAATGGTCTGAAACTTGGGATTTAGGGTTTTTACAAAGGTTTCTTAAGAGTTTTTTTTAATTATCTAGACCTAAAATTAAGGGAAGATATTTTACTTGAGGGTTAAGAGAGGAAAAAAAATTTTTTTTCCTCATCCCTAATCCACGTAGGTTTGTGTAACACCCGAAGGGATAGTATGAAACGTTGCTAATTAAAATAATATTAATCAAAAGTGACGACAGCTGCAGCTCACACGACTTGACGTTTGAAATACGTGAAAGAAGAACTTGTTTATTTTCTAGTTGACTGATGTATACGCGACCGAGACTCGAATCAAGGTCTCTAGGAAGTGATCCCCCACCTCCTTGTTAGGGTAGTTTGTTGCGGGCGACACGACACAAGTGCTGGCTTCTTGCTGGGTGGTCTCGCCAGAACATCGCCACGAATATCGCCAGGGGTGGGAAACATTAGGAGAGACATGTCAGGGTTGGACAATGGCTGTCCAGACTCACCCCTCTCCTCTTGGAAATTGTTTTAAAAACGTTTTATCTTCTTATATTAATAAATTGAAGAGTTTGTTTGTCATTAACATTGAACAATATCGACCACACGCAGAGGGCTAAAATTAGAAAACAAAACCGCCCTTGTGCACGAACATGTGCACCTCGAAGCCAGAATTTTAAAATTTAGACTATATATTTATTTTCTTAATTAAAAACCAGGTTTGTGGCAAAATAGGCCACGGGAAACGCCTGGCTTGAAGGCACTAACTTCAAAGTTACCTCCCATGTACAATTTATTACTAAACTAAACACATTTCTCCCGGGCAATGACTGGGTAATACAACTAGTTAAAAAAGCTTATATAATGTAGGGTCGTGTTGTGTAATGTTGCTAGATAAGCAAAGTTGGTTAAAACTGTACCTGTGATTTGTTCTAATCACCCAGTAGAATATTCATTTACCAGTTATCAAATAAAATACAGTCAAATGTGAGATTAGTTGAACCTAAGGAAGATTGGTCAAACGGGGACAGAGAGTGGATAACATTTTACAGGAACGATTTTAATAAGGTCTTCTTTTCCTGGAAACACTTCTCATGCCATTGCCTTATACAAATATGTAAACTAGAAACTAGAGATGCAAATGATGTTTGGAATACCCTATAATATTAGTTTTGGTTTCTCTTATATTTACAAGATAATAGGCCTTCTCCAACCTGGTTACAAACATAATAATATAAATTATTATTACTAAGCACCACGTCTTATTACCCATTCGGACTATACGCACTTACGCTAATGTGTAACGATAGGGTGATTGTGAGATGAAATGGAGGGCCTACAGTTTAACGTGGGATCCGAACAACGGTGGAGGCCTGGCATTCCACACATTCACAAATTGTGATTAATATAAGTCTTTCCAGAGGTGAAGGAAGGGTTTGGTAATCAGATAAAATATAAATGAGGTCCTAGGTAATTTCATGAATATTTATTTGTAATGTGTTAAAACTTTTTTAATCCTAGAACAATGATTTGATATGATTGCCATTTTGTTCAAAGCAATGCAGTTAAACTACAAGTTGAGGAAATGTATATGTCAAAATGACCTTTATAATAATATAAATAGTTTGAATTTACCGAATATTTTTTTTAAGAAAGGACCCTATATAGACTATGAGTGAGTGAATCGCTCTACACACGAGCGTTACCTCCATGTTTAGGTGAAAATAGGGCAATAACAAAACTACCCTTCTTTTAAAATATTTTGCATTTTAATTTTTAGGCCAGTTATGAAATAGTGCGTTTTAAATACGATTTGTTATTTATTTATTTTTTGATACTTTCTGATCGACACATGAATTCAGACTAACTTTGTCTAAGACTGCGAACCTAAATAAATATCCTATCACAGCGCTAAGAGTGTAAATATATCTAAATCTAGATTAACTTGATGAACGTCTCATTCGTAAATACAACACATTTATAGACAACCACTAGTATCAAACCAAGGTCCCCTAACTTAATGGCAACAAGGGCGAAACAAATTTTGTTAGTTATAGTAAGCTGTGAATTCTACGTTGTTTATGATGATAACATTTTCTATCTAGTTAAAGATCCATATTTACATTTGAAACATAAAACAGAACGAGTAAGTTTGCCGTCTCCCCCATCCCCCCAACAATGGGTATGCGGAAAAAGATGCAGTCTCGTCTTGCCTGGTTTGCCTGTGACCGAAAGGTGGGGTTCAAATCTCAGCAGCTGGGTATGTAGACTTTAAAATGAATCACGAGCTTCCCTCCCGCAAATGCGGGCACATTTTCTATTAATCTTTACTAATCCCATTCTCATAAGTGTGAATATGCGGAGAACCCAGATGGATAATAAGACGCGGAGCAAGTGAACAAATGCCACATGACACGCCGTACTTTATTTTACGTCCCCAATGTGGAAGCAAAAAATAAATCCAATCAATTTTAAAATGCCACTACTGTATTCAGAGTGTAGCTTCGCAACGAGGTATGGAAACACATATCTAGATCCTCTAGTCAAGAACTATTTCAACAAATTAAGAAACGTGTTTGCGGTGTATGGAAGTACATAAGTCGCGGTTTTTGTTTGGAATAAACTAGCATCGATATTACCAGAACGGAGTGAGGCAATCTAACTTAGGTGGCAGTGAAAGTTGGAGTGGTAATGACTAATGAGTGTGCAGACACACACACACTCGCACAGAGCCGGTTCATTCCAATAAGGGGTTTTACAACCAGTGGCGCGCGAACCAAATGTATACCTTTACAACTCTTTTTTTTTAAAGAAAGCTTCTCTCACATAAAGTAATCAAAAGGTTAGGATGGTCATGACTTATAATAAACCATATATTTTAATCTTTTTGTGGGTTTTTAGAGTTCTAAACACAAGTTAATGATTTTTGATAGTTTAGGGATATGGTGAGCTCAGAATCACCTGTTAGTGACATAATTTTGCAGCAAACTTCGACCCCACCGGGCTACAAATCAAAAGGCTCTAAAAATGTAGTAGTGATATAGTTATCTAACACGTTGGACTGATATTTCACTTAGTCATCGTTCGAATCCCAGCCGGGTTAAATGAAGATCGATCGTTTTCCAAATGTGATTTCCCAATCCTATCTACACGCAAACACTAAAATCGTTCCTCTAAACTACCCCGTTCATCTTTGCCTCTTTAATTAAGTTGGTGATAGCCTTATTGCTGAATTTACTAATTGAATAAATTAAAGGTATGATGCCTAGGCAATGTTATCCCAAAGTTAAGAATTAGAAATTAAATTAAATTAAACAAAGTTTATGTACCTTTACTTACTTATAGGTATGTGAGTTATGTATAAAAACAACTATTAGTCAAGAACAAGTCAGAGTTTTAAAACCTTGGTTAGGCAATGTTGGAGGGAAAGGGTAAGCCAGAAATATGCGTGGCGTATACTAAGCGAGTTGAAGGAAAGGAGGAAAAAAGAAACAGATTTTGACTGGGAATATTTGTGCTGTGAAATAGTTAGAAAACTAATCAATTTTTTTCGACCTAATAAATATGTTTGCAGTGGCTTTAGGGATAGTTAGATCACTCTTATTGTCACTAACATCACCTATCACTCGACCTACACCCAATCTGCGGTAGGAGAGGTATTAGTCAGAGCTAGCAGAAGGTTCTTTATTGCGAACATCGGCATGAAGTATTGTTATAGTCGTTTGATAACACTTTTTATTGATCGTGTTAGTAAGCAAATAATAATTATTTCCTAATAGAGTGACATTAGAAAATTTCAGCCAATGTTTGTAGTAAAGAACCTTCTGCTGGCTGTCACCTATTACTACCGTATATAGGGTATAGATAGGCGGGCACTGGGGTTTGCCAAACAAGGTGACAACTCCCCCGTACAGAAAAGAAATGTCACCCTGGTTAAAGTGTATAACGAGGCCGTGCCTTTACTGTGCCAATTTTAACATTTTTTAAACGCAAATAACATGGATTTGCATACCTATTTTTGCATGACTTGCTAATCAATGCACATTGTTCAACTTTTTTTTTTTTTACTAGATGGAAGAGTAAAAAAAAAAGTGAGTGTCATATAAATACTCTCTTTACATCTGTCAGCCATTTGTTTTAACGTACTCATATTAGTCGTTGATAGTTTTGACGACAAAAAATTAACAATCTGGGAAATGTAAAATTAAAAAAGAAATCATGAGCTTAGTTTTCTATGTATTTTTTGTAAAATTATGTGCTCATGGAAAATACCAGATAGTGTCCAAGCCCTCTCCCTTCAACGACCAATAATGAATTAGATGGAAATAAACATAACAGAACAAATACAAATTACTATCGGTATTCCATAAATCAACTTTGTTTCTATATCAACAATTATTGGGAGGAATTATACAACTCGATTTACAACGTTTTTTTATGGCACTTTCAGGTTGTTTTTCTACTGAATTTTATCAGACGATTGATGTTTGAAATCTAAATGAATCTACTACATCTTGTAGCAACGTTACAGCCGTCCTGACAACGCAGTGAACGAAGAATAAAAGTTTGATTACTCAAGTGGCTCGCTCAGTCTCGGGTGACTTCAATGAAATACCTGAGTCTACTGCTCTCCTGTCGGTAAGTCGAGTGTTTGCGTAGGTCAGCATAACCCAGCACACTTGGTGAAACTTATTTTAAAAAAAATAAAAGAGTGATGTGATTATTTCAAGAGATTACGTTGGGGTTGTAGGAAACGCGAGGAAAGGACAGTGTTTTTGACAGTTTTTATAGCAAAACTTTTTTTAGCCAAAATAAATAAAATATTTCTCGAGTAGAAACAAAGAATTTAATTTTCTTCATATTAAGGTTAAATCAACAGTTCTGTAATATCTGCTAAGGGTGTCCTAGAATTTAATGTCAACGTTTTCTCTTCATTAAAATAATTTATCATCTAATGACAGATATTTATTATATTATTATTATAACTAAGTTTTATAGTAGGGCATGACTGATACTAAACAACTGTTGATATCATCACGTGAAGAGAGTTAAACTATGTTTTTACTGTAGCAATATTTTATTTATTTTGGCAAAAAAGGTTTGTTATAAAAAAAACTGCAAAAACACTGCCTTTAACTCGCGTTCCCTACATCCCCACTATAAGGGTGTATGCAGGTACTCTTCGCGTACCATTTAATGTAGCGATCTTACCTTGCATTATTTCTCTATGATATGGCCTATAAGATAGGGTTATGGTATAATCCCTTAAAGTAAGTTTATTACTTTTCAGGGTAAACAGAGTTTACAAGCGGGTTTTGATTTTTATGAGATTTTTTGTTTGTTGGAAAGCCATCTGTTCTATTTTAATGAACAAACTATTGTTCTAATATAAACATTGATGGAGACTTCTTCTATTTCTAATATTTTCGTTGCTATATAAAAATAATATATTTATTGCATTTTTAATAATTTATTAGTAAAACCTCAATAAATGGGATAAACTTGGTTTATAGCAATGGGAATTGTAAGGTAAGTTCCAATAATGTTTATTTTAAAACAATAGTTTTGCCAATCAAGTAAGTAAGATTGGTTTTCTAACAAAAATAAATAAATTTAAAGACAATTCCAAGACACACTTTTCCACCCAGTTCACAGTGAAAGGTCATAAAAGTCTTACCTTGATGGATTATACTATGACCCTATCATATAAGCTAAATACCCGTGGCGAATTGGCCATGAAAGTGTGGTGAATTTGAATTTGCCAGCTATCGCAATAAAATAAACTTTTTCCTGACGGCGTGTGCTAGTTGTAGCTTGATATTTCCTGTGTATTAGAGGAAGAATTCCTCTTTCTGATATTCAGCCAATGTTTTTGCAACTTGTCAGACAAATGGAATGTCCAGTTTCACATTAAATTGTCTTACATTCTCGAGTCAAACAATTTTCATCATTTGCGTTTGAAGCAGTTATGAGTAGTAAAAGTGTACACGTTTTGAATTAACTTATTCAAACAGTGTCTTATTTTAAATGTTTGAATGATCAACCTAATTTCTCAATTTTTACAAGATGCGGTGAATTTCACATATTATTCGCCACCTGTGGCTACATTGGAAAATGTCTTGCCCACCTTTGAGCTATACCATGGTGGTATAATGAAAGGTAAAATTTCTACCTTACAGAGAAAAAGAAGTGTACAACCTTTAACACAAGGTAACGGTTCTCGATCCTTTGTTGGGAAGCTGGGCCTTTTGTCAAAATATAGATCCAAAACACGTGTTATTAGGGGGCTCTCAACTGTTTTTTCAAATGTTATTGTGTTTACTTTAAGTGTACTATTTAGGCCTCAAAATTTGAATATATACATAACAGTTATAGCCTATAATTAACAATTAAAATATTGCGGGAAATCAGCAGCAGATTTATAAATCATACTTTATAGTGAGTAAAAGGAGTTTTATAATAAAAAAGAAGTGGTGATTAGGCGTAGCCCAGATTAAAAACACTCTTGAAAGGCCAGTATCTGATAATTACAAAAGTTACTAAAACTACTTTCATACGTCAAGGCTGTCAATTTTGACATAGCCTATAGTATCAATACCGATAAAATAAAATAATAATTATAGTAACATTTTATAAGCATTATTTGAAATATTTAACGTGCACTTACTGAACCTACTATTAATAGCATTACACGACTTACTAGATTAGTTTGCCTAGTTATATACACACACAACACCTAGTCTCCAGGTCATTAATTCATCACAGTGAAAGGGAAGGTCCCAATTGCAACAATAATTAGTTTTTCGTCCATGTCAAGAAGTTAACCAGATACCTTTATATCAATATGCAGACGTTCTACCAACTGATGTAAAGTGTAGGGCATTCATCTAATATGTTGACAGCAAAAAAAAAGTGTGTTTTCTAATATACTAAGTCACGTTTTTATTATGTGTCTATGGCAGCAGTTAATGTAGTATTGTTCAGCGGTCCAAATATTTATCTTCTAAAAATTATCGTCTAAAGTACATTGGTATATTTAGTAAATTATAATTTTAGGTGGAGCTGTGCGGAATTCAGGAGGAATCGCATTCACACAGATTGTTGGATCCATTTTGTTTTGTAATGTTTTTTTTGTATGAATACAAATGGACTTTAAGACTGTAACAAAACCCAGTTTGCCCACACAAAGATAATATACATCAGGAAATTCGCCACATTGCTCTACTAACGTTGAATAAAAAAACTAGCTTATTCAATACCCATTATGTTAATTCGAAACATCTAGTTTCCCCTAATTGTTTTATCCTTTTTTTGTTTTAATTGATGACTAGACAAAGCTTTTGTTAGAGAAAATGACACACAATTGCCAGTCCAGAAACGGAAATGCTGACGACAGATCCTCTACGAATGGAAACCCCACCTTCTGCGACAACTTTCTAAACAATAATAAAATTGAATAAAGATAAGAGTTTGGACTTAAGAAAAAATAAAACAGTTTGTTAACTGATCTTCGTCAAGTAGACACAAAAGGAGTGGTCTTTTTAAATCCTTAAAGCTAACAATATTTCCTGTCCGAAGATGCTAGCTGTTCTTCACTCAAACTCGCGGTAATCCAACAGAATTGCTGTGGACCTGACTAACTTCACTTAGCAACGTATTTAGATAAGCCTTTATATACCTGTCAAAAACAAACTTTAAAAAAATGTAGGGGCTACACCCGGGGGTGGGCAACCCTGTCGCCAATAGTCACATGTGGCCAATAGGCCAGTCAAGTGTGACGAATGATAGTTTGTCAGGCTCTCACCGTAAAATAAACTTTTTCCTGACGGCGTCTGCTGATTTTAACTTGTTATTTCCTGAATTCTGTTTCCTAAATGAATCATTTGAAGCAATACAGCCAACCAATAATACTTCCATTCACTTTCCCAACACTTACGTATTATCTCTGCTTTGAGATAAAAGGATTGTCAAATTTCGTATTAAATTGTCTTACTTTTTTTAAATCCGAATAATTTTCATCGTTTGCGTCTGAGACAGTTGTAACCATATGCACGTTTTGAACAAACTTGTTCAAACAGTGTGTGTTGCTTTAAATGTTCAATCGAGCAACCTGATTTCTCAATTTTTACATGGTGTGGCGAATTTCACTCCTCATTCGCCACACCTGTGGCTACATTGAAAAATATGTTGCCCACCTCTAGGCTACACTCTACAGTAATTTGCATGTTTACAAAATTATAGTTATTTATTATTATCTTCCCCACGTCTTAGTACCAATTAGGGTTATACATATGCATTAATTACGCTAATGGTGTAGAAATATGAAGATAGAAATGAAGAGGCAATGTAACCACATTTGCGTGGAGGAATATTGGGAAACCATTTAGGAGGAAGAACTCAGTACACCCAACCGGGATTTAAACCCCGATCTCCCCGTCACCAGCAAGCCAGTCCAGCACGGGAGTGAAGTATAAGAACATGTGACTACTGATGCGAGTTAGTTATATTATTACTTTCTACGGAGATCAGCAAACATTAAATTATGAGTAAAGATTTAAAATTTTTTTCCAAACATTTGATTTTACTCCCAGGAAGCACAACTGATTTTTCAAGTATGGAAAAAGAATGAATTATAATTGTATAATCTTGATGGCTGTTCGGGAGTCAAACGAGGTATTTAACATCCAAACATGTACTAGTTTATTTATTTATTTACCTAGCACTGCGTCTTACTACCAGTTCGGGTTATACGCTTAAGTATTAATTACGCTAATGGGTTAGGAATTGGGACGGATGAATTAAGAGGAAGTGAACCCGAATTTGCGCGGAGGGGGAGTGGAAAACCATTTAGGAACCCCCCCCCTCCCCCCCAGTTCACCCAATCGATCTCCTCGTGCTCAGTAGTCTAGCTCAACACGAAATTAGTGCGTTATCTAACTACGCTGCCGATGCGGGTTATATTCTAATCAAAGTATACATTGGATTCAAAGTTTGTCTTTGGCAATGTGGTTGAACGGGGAGAAAAAAGCAAATTTAAAATAAAGTCCAATATTATTTATATGTATGTGGTGATAAATGAGGCCATAATAGATTTAACAAAATTGGCTGGATATAAAGAATTCAAGCTAAAGAAACGCTGAAACAAAACTAATTTTACTTCTGGAAACCATGTTCTGATATTGTACCCTCAGTTTTCATTTAAAGATGGAAAGCTTGTTTCCACTGCTTATAAGGTAGGGCCATAATAAAACCGGTACAGTTGCTTGCTACCTTAGAGAGTAAACAGAGTTTACATGTCATTAATTTGTAGAATAGATGAGCCCCTTGAATCTTCGAATCTTTGGGCCAGATTCATTGTTAATAGCACAGCGTCTTACTACCCGTTCCGGTTATACACACATACGCTAATGTGTAATGGTAGGGTGATTGTGAGATGAAATGGAGGCCCTACAGTTTAACGTAGGATCCGAACCACGGTGGAGGCCTGGCATTACACACATTCACAAGTTGTTATAAATACACGTCTTGTCAGAGGTGAAGGAAGGGGTTGGCAATCAGATAAATCTGTGCCGGGACCGAGGATTGAACCCCGGACCCCCAAGCACAGAAGTCTTGACACCTTACCCCTAGACCACCAGGTCACCCAGATTCATTGTCAGACTTAGTACAAAAGACGACACGAACTTAGACCAGAATGGAATGGGCCAGTTTCGCATTTGAAACTAGCCCATTACATTCGAGTCTAGGTTATATTATATTCTTGTATTTAGTTTCGAACCGCACTTGAGTCGTAATAAGCCTGACTAAAGGCCAGTTCACACAGAACGCTAAGCTATGCTATACTCCATTCACGGTAGGAGTTACTCTCTGAAAGGTCTTTTTTCCTACAAATATCCTACTAAATAATAGATTTCTGGTAGGGAAAAAGGCCTTTCAGAAAACAATTCCTACGCTGAACAGACTTTATGTGCTGTTCTGTGCTGTGTTAAGGTTTTGTCAGTTTGATTTCTAACTCATTGCTAAGTAAGCTATGGTTCCTCTTTTCCCTCCTGAATTCACTGTGGTTTCTTTCTGTTCTGCTCCAGTGAAGTTAAGCTACCGGTTATGGCATTCTCCAAAAGGTCTTGTTTGAGCTCAGATTATAGTATTGAAGAAGCGGAGCTGCTGCTATTAGCAGCTATTTTGGAAGATGAAGAAAATGTAGGATGTGGAATTTTGACTTGTTCAATCAATGGTTCAGCTGTAATATAAACACTTATTAAATATAAAACCTATGTAGGCCTATAATATTACCTAAATACACGTGAAACAAACTGGAAACAAAACTTCAACACTTCTTGGGTTATTTTTAACAGTCCATCATCCCTGAGTCTGTTCAACACGTAGCCCAAGCTTCATTATGCGCATGCGCAACTTAAGATGGAAAAAATATACCAGCTTACAATCGGAAAAAAAAACCCATAGCGTTGTGTACCAAGGCATAGCTTAGCTTAGTTTAGTTTTATGTGTGAACCAACATATTTAAATACAGGGTCCGCAATTTTTCTAAATAGCTAGCAGAGCAAATCTTAGTTTAGCTTAGCTTTCAGTGTGAACCGGCCTTAGCCTTGTTAAAATATTTAAGATTCAAAGATGACAAGAAGAGAAGAGAATAATATACATTTATTTTTAGAGCTAGTATGTTACAAAACAGTGGTTTAGAGTGATTTTGGACAGACATAATTATATAAAAAATCCTAGCAACCAGACACCAGTCCATTCATCCACCCACCACTTAACGTGAAAATAAAGTTTACCTCTTGTGCTTATCATGTTTTCTTCGGATTCGAGATCTGGTATGTATATGTAAAATAATTTGGAATCGATAAAAAAAGTGGATTCACCAATCTTTAATTTATAGTAACTAATATATTTATAGTAAAACTTTTTATTTTGAGCAGGTTTTTTATGTTGCGTTGCTAGATTTTAAATCCAAAGTATTAAACAAAGTAACACTATTAGAATTCCTCTCGTAGGGATTATGTTTACATCATCACTTTATGTCCGATGCAACCGCGAAGAAGACGAAACAGAAGTAGATCAATGACAATACTTTTTTTAGCACCGCGTCTTACTACCCGTTTGGCGGTTCGGGCTATACGCTTATATACTAACCACGCTAATGATTTTAGGGATTAGGAAGGTTATATTAATAGGTAGTGTACCCACATTTGCGTGGAGGGAGAGTGGAAAACCATTTTGGATAAACCCCCCTTAGTACACCCGATCGAGATTCGAACCTCAATCTCCCCGTCGTCGACAGTCTAGTCTACTACAAGAGTAGCGCGTTAGACCACGTGGCCATCAAAGCGGGCCAATGACTATTGCGTGTGTATACATGTATATATATACACATATATATCATACTAAATGGGTAATCTTCTCTGCAAATTTCAATTTTATAGCTAGCAATCTCACTCGCTCTAAGAATCGAAGTCAGGAAAAGTATGTGCATCAAATAAAACTATCTTTTTGGTATTGGTTACGCTCAAATTTATTATAAAATATAGCTTATGTAGGAGACCCCGCGTGCCTGTGGTCACGCTGTACAAGCCGTCATATTAGCAATATACTGAAAGGCTTGTGATCGGAAGTCAAGGTTTAAATCTATGACGGGAGCACTGGGGGCGATTGTCCACAGGTGATTTATCTCTTTTGTTTTACCACACCCACTCTAAGATAATGAAGTTTCACTTCTTCCAAATTGCCCTACTCTTATCATTATTATTCTTGGGGTTAAATGTACTAAAATATACTTATTTACTCTATGGCATTAGGGACGCGAAAGTTAATTGCCGCATTTACAAAAGTACTCCACCTATCCCTATCTTGAGCTAGTTTTTCTAGCCAGTCCACCTCATTACACCATATCACTTTCAGGTCCATTATAATGCGTCTAGGTCTTCCCAATGGTCTCTTCCCATTGGGTTTGCCAGCCAATACTCTGAACACGGCTCTAGATTCTCTCATTCGCACTGCATATCCTGCCCACCGTAATCTGCGAGATATTGCATAGCAATGTCAAATATGTACCGGTGAATATATACTTATATAATAGACCATATCTGAAATATGATGCATAAAATGTAATTATTATTTAATTATACTGCTAATAAGACGTTACTTTATAGGTTTATACTAATAAAAATAAATAATTTTGTAAACACAAGTCATTACAAAAAGTGAAACATTTGAGAAACATTTTCGAAACGGCGGCAAAAGTGTGTACAGCTATTTTTGCTGTTTCAATACAGTGGGGAAAATAGAGATTAAAAACCAATTAACTTCTTCATTAATTCTATGAATAAATGAGTCTTATTACAGCAACAAAAATATAAATAACAATGTCATTATTTACTACAGAGAATTAAAGCGAATATGAGTTATTTCAGCAGAGAGCTAATGAAGATTAACATAGACAAAGGTGACCTGGTGGTCTAGGGGTAAGGTGTCAGACTTCTGTGCTGAGGGACCGGGGTTCAATCCTCGGTCCCGGCACAGATTTATCTGATTGCCAAACCCTTCCTTCACCTCTGACAAGATGTGTATTAATCACAACTTGTGAATGTGAGGAATGTCAGGCCTCCACCGTGGTTCGGATTCCACGTTAAACTGTAGGTCCTCCATTTCATCTCACAATCACCCTATCATTACACATTAGCGTGCGTATAACCCGAACGGGTAGTAAGACGCGGTGCTAATAATAATAACATAGACAAAGTACTTTTATATATATATATAATGGATTTGGCTTATTGAAAAAAAATCACAACATAAAGAGCTACTTAGACACTTTTAACAAGTAAAAGTAATTTCAAATGACTAAGAAACATAATCAGACCATGAACTTTCTTATTTCCCGTCACACCATTAGATTAAAAGACACAAAAAAAAGAGTTAAAAAAAAAGTAGATCTACCTTGTGAAGTTTTTAAATACTAAGATAACTTTAATTTGCTTGATAACCCAGCTATTTGATGTAGTTCTTATAACGTTCCAATACTAAACAGTATAAGCTTTTCTTGTTTGAATCGACACGCCAGGTTACGTTAATTACCTCAACGCTGAAAATTAAAATCGCCTTATCTAGTTAATGGACGCAACAGTGTTGCCAAAACTACGGGACGCCCACTTAAATTGAAGCACCCACGCATACATAAAACCAGGCCTTTATTTTTCCTCCTACCATATTTAGACAGACTACTAGAGAATAGTATTGAACAAAAGCGACAAATTGAGTAGGCAATTATATGGATTCTTGTAGCCATTGCACTTTCAATATTTTCCATTTAAGTGACACAAGCTAATGAAAGTGCTCGTAGTATTGCATGTAACGAAGAGGGTTTGTAGATCTAGGTGCTTGGGATTTGTATACAACGAGGTGGTTTTGGGGAGCTAGGTGCTTGGGGTATTGTATGTAACGAGGAGGTTTTGTAGATCTAGGTGCTTGGGATATTTTATGTAACGAGGTGGTTTTGGGGATCAAGATGCTTGGGATATTGTACGTAACGAGGTTTTGGGGGGCTAGGTGCTTGGGATTTGTATATAACGAGGAGGTTTTGGGGAGCTAGGTGCTTGGGATATTGTATGTAACGAGGAGGTTTTGGGGTGCTAGGTGCTTGGGGTATTTCAAACCAGGCTGATAAAGTATAATATACCTATATATTATTATTGTTAAGATAGTTGAGGGTTATAAGAAAATATTCTGGAATTTGTCTGAAATGATAGCGGAAAGTTAGTGATTAGAAACATTGTCTACAACATTTTCAATCCACAAGGTGGGGCGACCCTGCCGGGGTTATGAGGTCAAAGTTTGAAATAGGCAATCATTGAAGGCACAATCCTATACTTCTGTGAAATTCAAACTGGATCTTAAAAGGAGTTTGGTTTGACAGAACTGTCAATTATTGTTTAATCGGCTGGGCTAACAGTGTAGTTGATAGGGGTCCATCCTTAAATCACGTAAGGGTTTTGGGAGGAGGGTCGGGGAGTTGGTTCAATATTTCCTCACGTTTTGTTACGAAAGGGGGGAGGGGGGTCAGAATCCATCCTAGGTAAGGTTTTTTTTACCAATGTTTATGGTGAGACAAAATATAAAAATAAAAAAATTGTTAGAGAATAAATATTTTAAGTAGGATGAAATTTCACATACATTTAATTTAATTATTGCAATTAATGTACTCTAAAATTTCATATCACTCAATTTACTACCAATTCTTATGTGTCTAAAAATAACTACACGAATAAAATAATATAATTTAACAAATCGTAAAAAAATTACGTAGGATGGAGGGGGGGGGTGTGACAGAAAATCTCATGATCCCTTACGTGGTAGGAAGGGAAGAGGGGGTCAAAATTTATGAAAAAAAAGAAGCCTAAGGACGGCCCCTAGCGGAATCTACCCGGGTTATATTGGGTTTACTCTCGACTATTTGCAGCGTAAACTTGGGTTGTTTCACATTATGGTTATCTAGCTCTCCTCAGGAGAACGCTCGTGCATTCCCATTTAAAGCTTAACCAACCCCCCATCCCCTTATCATCTTTACCTAAGATAGTTTGTCACCTTGGTATGAATCGAATGGTAGCCCACCGCTTTTTAAAACAAAACCTTCAACGTAATAGTTGTGTCGATATTTATGTAAATAACAACCCATTACAGTGTATAAAGCATTACAGTGTCTATACATACTCAATAATTAAACCACAAACTTCCTTTAAGGACATGTAATTTTAAAACCCAAACGTAAACAAAGTGTCATCTCGTTAAGGCCGGACAAACGAACATAAGGGCAGTTGTTATAAGTTTAGTTAGACACGACATATTTGAATTCCATGACCGGGAACGTGTTTTCTAGGTGTAAGAGTAGGCAGTGCTCTTGCGATACTTTATTGTTTCACTCCGACACGTTCACCTTCTTAAAGAGTGGACCAATTTCTAGCTCACGACACGAAATACAGTCAAAGCCCTCATGAATATGTGTGTTCACACACCTCCAAGGGGGAACACATTATAGGTACAAACAAATTGTGGACTTGTTTACTACAGCATTTTTATAAGCGTCAAAGCTTGTCAGGGAAATTGATAGTTTAGAAATATAGAAATAGAGGGGAATATCCTCTCCCCGCCCCCTCACATTAAAGGGCCCTGTCTAAAAGTACGTCGGGCAATGTTACTTAATTTTTCAAGACGCATTAGGCGATTAATATTCTATTATACAACTAAAAATCCCGGGTTACTCACTACGGTGGCTGAGTGGTTTAAGGCGTTTAGGGCTGTTTTAACATTGTATAATTCATGGCGACCAGTAGAGTTAGCTCAATTCCAGGGTGTCTAGCTGGCATCTTCAGATCTGATTTGACATTCGAACGTGTGCACTGGGGAGTGGTTTTTGAATCGACAGATTTCAAATTGTGATTTACCCATCCTCTCCTAGGCAAATGTTATAGTTAACCTTATAATCCTATGTTTTTAGAGTGTTGAAAGCTGTGAATAGCCTTTTAATTTTAAATGTTCTTACAACGATAGTTGTAGTGTTTAAGAATTTAAGTTGTTTTGTCTGTTTTTGTTGCTATATTGCCCCTTTTTTTAATTATGTTTTATTTTTCATGTTGTTTTGGCAGCTATTAATGTTAGTCTTTTTTTTCCCTGGGTTTCTATTTTATTCCATGTCTGTTCTTTTGCCCTATTTACCCTCGCCCAATAGACTAGGCTGACGATGACGGGGAGATCAAGGTTCGAATTCCAATCGGGTGTACTGAGGGTGGTTATTCCTAAACTGTTTCTCCCTCAACGCAAATGCGGATGCGGATAAACTTCTTTAAATTCAAACTTCCTCCTCCCTAGAACATTAGTGTAATTAGTACATAGGCGTATAACCTGAATTGGTAATATGACGCGGGGCTAAGAAAAATCCCGCAGGATTAAAATTTAATCCAATCCAAGCTAGTAGGTCTATTAATTGATGCCCAAATGAAACATACACCTCACAATGTAGTTTTACATCCTCTGGGTAAATACACCACAATTCTCATACTTTTAA
This sequence comes from Timema bartmani, assembly GCA_902151455.1. NCBI lineage: Eukaryota > Metazoa > Arthropoda > Insecta > Phasmatodea > Timematidae > Timema > Timema bartmani. The sequence goes on from CABFWB010000037.1 coordinate 313,874, forward strand.
TTGGCATTAAAGTGATCTAAAAATACTTGTTATTTTTAATATTCCTAAAAAGGTGGTAATTAAATTAAAAATCTACTTGTGTGGATACTAAATACTTGATTAAAAGCGCTTTCGGTTATTCATAATAATAAACTTGTAATTAATAAAATATATGTCTATCATTTAGAGGATTACCATGTGAATGTATTCATCCAACCGTTGACATTTTGACGGGTATGCCTCACGGTACCATTTTTTTAATAGATATTTAAAAATACTTTAGTCGTCATTGATTACCCCCTCTTTTTGGGGAATGGACGGGAGCGATGCATGGCCGGGTCAATAAGTCACTGACCAATCTTGTTGTGTGGTGCAGGACCGGTTCTGGCAAAGGTAGGATCACTGATGATAGTTGCCGGGGATGGTTTTCCACCCTTTTTTAAGCCTTGTTATCTTAAAAAAAAAAGGCCTCATTTTATTTTGTTTGGTCGGATAGAAAGTCGCTTATGTTTATGCAAAAGTATGAAAAAAGAAAAGATTTAAAGAAGTCCAAAGAAACAAGTCGTGTAAACTAGAGGTAGTAAGTGACACAACGATAACAGGCAGTTGAAATAATTGAGTATAATCGATAACAGTTTTTAATAGGTGGACGCAAATATCATTAACACAAAGTTAAACAGAGTTTATTTTCTAGTACAATATTTACATAGCTCGTCTCTTGTAGCAGCTCCAAACGTTAAGGTAGTGGAGATATGAATGAATGCACGTGTTTGAACAAAACTTAAATTTTTGCGACACCAAAAGCTATAGTGGAGATCAAACCTCGGTCCCGGCACAGATTTATCTGATTGCCGAACCCTTCCTTCACCTCTAACAAGACGTGTATTAATCACAACTTGTGAATGTGAGGAATGCCAGGCCTCCACCGTGGTTCGGATTCCACGTTAAACTGTAGGTCCTCCATTTCATCTCACAATCACCCTACCATTACACATTAGCGTAAAGTGCGTATAACCCGAACGGGTAGTAAGACGCGGTGCTAGTAATAATAATAATATAGTGGAGACTTTAATGCTCGGGTAAGTGCCGAACATCTGTTCTCGCAGCTCCAAACTTTACGCTAGGGGAGAATTGAATGCTCGAATAAGAGCCAAACGCAGGCCCACTACGAAAGGGGTACTATTGGTACCATGTCACCGAGCCCAGAACTTCCAGGGGTCCGGGCTCAGCCCAACATACAGATTATTTTTAAACATTAAAAATATTAAGATTAAATTCCTATCCACACTAAAGAACATTGCATGTCCTGACCACGTGATCGGGTTTCCTCCGGAGGAGCTTACTGGAATTTGTTACACACACAAGTACACACACACACAATATATATATGTGGACCAGACAATATATATATATATATATTAGTCCGGTCCAGTCTTGTCCTTTGTTTCGAAGTGTTCGAAAGTTTCGCGAAGTATTTTATTTTTGTAATGAAACGAAACGTTACAGTGGAAACTTGAATGGTTTAATAAGAAATAAAGTGTTTTCTTACTGCTCCAAACGTTACAGTAGAGACTTGAATGCTCAAGTAGGAGCCGAACGTCTTTTCTCAATGCTCTAAACGTTGCATTGGAGACTTGAATGCTCAAGTAAGATCCGAACGTCTTTTCTCACTGCTCCAAACGTTACAGTGGAGAATGAATGCTCAGTAAGAGCCGAACGTCTTTTCTCGGGGCACCATACGTTACAGTGGAGATTGAATGCTCAGTAAGAGCCGAACGCCTTTTCTCGGGGCTCCATACGTTACAGTGGAGATTGAATGCTCACTAAGAGCCGAACGTCTTTTCTCGGGGCTCCAAACGTTACAGGGAGATTGAATGCTCAGTAAGAGCCGAACGTCTTTTCTCGGGGCACCATACGTTACAGTGGAGACTTGAATGCTCAGTAAGAGCCGAACGTCTTTTCTCGGGGCTCCAAACGTTACAGGGAGACTGAATGCTCAGTAAGAGCCGAACGCCTTTTCTCGGGGCACCATACGTTAGCTCAACTGATACTTAATTAGTTGTCATGACTTATAATTTATTCTTAGCACGTTCCTCTGGCTAAGTGGTAATGGGGACTGAATGAATTATTTTAATGTGCAACTTAGTGGTCCTATGAAGTACCTAAGAGAATTTACTATTTGTGTGATAATGTGACTTATTACCCAAATGTTAAAAACAGTTTATGTTTAGTTTGGTATTTAGTGTGTTCTCCTAAGTTGAGTTAACCGAGTCACACGCTGATTTAGCCCCGTGTTTTGAATGTTAACTTAAAACATTCCAATAAAACAATATCTCCTAATGTTTTCAACCTCAAACCTCAAAGTCTTACAAAATTTATTATAATTAGGATTGTTATAATATTAACTTACAAGTGTTGTTGGCACATTTATAGTTTCACATAATCATCATAAAATTAATGAGCCTGGCGTTCTTTGAGAACTAGAGGCGACAACTTAAAACTCTTCTTTTGAAGGAATAAATTTAAATGTGTATCAAACGCTGTCCAAAATAGCTCCATCGTTTGGAAGGGGTTAAGCTCATCAGTATGCGTCCATTTATAAACAAGTTGTCAATATAGTTGTCCAGGGGTAGAGTAATTGTAACGAAGAACTACAGGTTGTCCCATAATTCTGTATTGCATAAAAAATGGACTTAGAAAGTACTAAGTATTCCCGTTTCTTCCTCGATTTAATTTGTATGTCTAAAAAATAAATAACCTATATTAAGCTTTGGTTTAAAAACACAAATATAGTCAGCTCACCATAAGAATACATTTGGCGAAGAAATAAAAACTACATCTAGTGTAGAAGAGCCAAAATTGACGAACGGTATGGTTATCAAACTAAGAGCTGTCAAAATTGACGTAATTTAAAATTAAAATCTTTGTTAGTAATACATACAAGTAGGTTTAGTAATGCTTTCAAATGTCAGATAAGGTCAAATATATGACCAAAGAGTTAGAACTACCACACTATAGGTAATATCAGTCATGTATAAATCTATATGCCTAATGGAACACCTAGGCCACTTTTTAATTCCAATGGATGAACATGATAATAATGTGAAACTTTTTGGTAGTGTTTAACATTTCATTTATTGATAACACTAAAAAAGGTAACATTGGGTACCTAGTCAACGTATATTATACCAGGGTTTGGGCTTGTCTACGTCAGGAGACATTTCGGATTTCGCGTCAAGTCTGTTCCCTGTAGTTTTTATAAAAGGAGGTTACGTGATTTATGTCCATGACTCTGCCAAGTTATCAGGATATGTTGCGTTCACCATTTTAGATCGTCCGAGTTTCGGATTTTTTCTCTCAAGAATATGGCATGTTCTTTGTCGCATCCACATCAAATTTTTTCTTTATTGGACTCAATTTGTACGTTTCGTCCACCATTTTGTATCCGCCATATTGTATTTTACATATCTGGGATTTTTTTTTGTCATAAATATATCCTGAATTTCATTGAAATGCAATGTATTTTTGAAAGAGTGGGGCATTCAACGACACGACGACTGCAGGCTTGCAGTCAGGCCGATGATGGTCATTTTGAACATATACTATAATGTTGAGCATCTCCATACATGTACAAACATGACTATAGCTCATAAATAAGGTCAAATGGGACACATGTTTATATGAGCTTTTTTAAATTGTTTGTGTCTCCTGTCCAATGCTGAAGTGGGTTTCAAATGTCACGGTACATACTGTATATGCCAGCCAAACCAGTGCGTTGGGGTGTTTTTGTGACACCCTATATACCGTACTAAGTAAGCACTGTCTGTACAGGCTTGTAGGGACTTAATCTTGTCCTATTTGAAACACTCGACTGAGTAGGGCGTGCCTCACTCCCAACCTTTTTAAACTTTTAGTTTATAGTTCTATTAATAAATAAATTAAGAATGAGAACAAGTAGTCACACCAGGCAGGTACAGTCTGAACACGTTACGACAGTAGATTTTGGTACAACTAGACAGTGTTTGCTTAAGGATGTGAGGAATTAGATTATATTTATTGTCCATGATTAGGATTGTTGGATTTTGTTTTTCATAAATCGTGAATAAAAGAGTTTTTTTTACTATTTATAAGAGCAGCCTCAGAATTTTGGATACTTACATGTTATGGGGAATATAAAAAACTCCACTGCTCAACAATTTGTAACCCTCAGCCTTTTGTGCCTTTAAACGTATACATATAGACCCTTCAAAAACTATCAAATGTATTTGAATAGAACTCCATGTTTAAAAAGTTCACGCAAAATACTACAATGCGTCATAAGCAAAATAGAATGGAAATGCGGTGCTATATCGATATGGGTACAGGATTAGGTTAAGTTGCTTCTAAAAAGTCCTCCCGCTCCCCCGTCTACGTGCTGCGCTAATGTTGTAGTGACGAGGAGAGTAGAGTTTAAGATAAATGTACCCAATTTGCGTGGAGGGAAAGTGGTAAACTATTTAAAGAAAAATCACCCTCAACACACCCGGTCGGGATTTGAGTCCCGACCGCCCCATCACCAGAAAGCCAGAACAGATTAGCCTGAAATTTAGACCACGTAGCCACCGATATGGGTCTCAAAATATTAATGTATTCGTGGTTAGGAATAAGGACGTATCTTTAAAATATGAAGGTTTACTTTTTCTTTTCTTTTTTTTTTCAAACAGTGGACATGTTTAAAAAATGTCAGCAAGATGAAAAGAGCCGTTCAGCCAACGATGAAACTGTAGAGCATGGATATTTAAATTTAATTATATATATTTAAGATCATTTAATCCCTAACGTCTTCTTTACAGACATACAGGTATCAAGTAGAAGATATGGAACTATATAGTCTCAAAGTGTAGGTTTCAGGAGCACATTTACTACCCTAGAAATCATTAGTAATGGATTGTACACATTTATTTTTCTTACAGTTTCCATCTCTCCCCCCTAGTCAATATGATTTCTAATTTAAATTTATGCACTTGTTACGAATAGGAAAGAAAGTGAATTTATTTTAACTAGGTGCACTTTAAAAATTAACTTTTTGTGTTATCAGATCTTCGCACTTGTTTGGGATGTACGCATTTATAAATTACGCTAATAGGGTAGTAATAAGGAAGGTAGCATTTTAAAGTAAATATACCCAAATTCGCGTGGTAGGTGGGTATCTAATAATTTATGAAAAACACCCTCTGTACACCCGACCGGGATTCAAAGTCCGATCTCCCCGGCGAGCCAGTCCAGCACGAGGGTGCCGCGATAGACCATACGACCACCAATACGGGTTCTAAATAAACTAGTTATATTGGCACGCAGATACTCTAGACAGGACACAACAAACACTCCCTCAGGCGTTAAGTCATCATTTTTAAAGAAAGAACTCCAAATTTACCAGCGATACATTTTTCGGCCTTAGAAGAGATGCACTTTTGAAGTGCTAATTTTTCCCCTTTAATTCCAAAATGGTATCTATGCAAGTATAGAGGTTCCTTTATTTGAAGTGGAGTGTACCAGTATAGCCAGTGAGGCAGTCAGTATAGAGAGCAGTGACCTGGATAAAAGCTGGACTCCAGTCTCATGCAACGCTACCACCACCACAATATCACTCCAGGCAATCCACTACCGAAGAACGTCTCAATTTGACTTACATGGTACTACACACTTATTTACTCTCAGCGCACCCTGCGCCTGTATCGTGCAGTTGCCCATATTTTGAACGACAACCATTGATATACCCAGGCCCGGATTTAAGAGTGGGCGACAAGGATTGACTCCCCTGGGTCTCCTAAAAAATATTGCGATGAATTAAATATTTATCTTTTGTCTCTAAGGAGTGTAGTGATGGTTTGATCACCAAAACAAATAATAGCTTTCTTTTTCGATTTTCATTTATTTTGATCAAATATGTTAAGCAAATCTAATTTATTGTGACAATATTTCCTTATTTAAATTATATCGTTAACAATGAGCTTTTAACAATTAATTTTGTAGATACAAAATTATAATATCGAGAATTTAAAAAATAAAATATGTATTTAATTTTTGGGCCTCCAATTTTATAAAACCCCGGGGCCTCCCTCCACAGTTCTATATCCGGTCCTGGATGTGCCCAGAACGATAACTTGCAACTCTTTTATAAGCATTTGTTGATTATTTAGGCCACTGCGGTACCATCTCCCTGGGTAGTAGCCATTTATACTAATTGATTCTAGGACAAACAACAACCAGGACACCCGTACCACACGGACTAAACGTCAAGCTTGTCTAGTCTGGTTTGCTGGTGACAAGGAGATCGGGGGATGGAATTCAGCAGTACTGTTTTTTTTTTCAAAACCGTTCCCCACGCTTTCTACGCAAGTATGAGTACATTTCTTATAAATTCTACCTTACCGTACTTTCCCCATTAGCGTTATAAAAATACGTACTGCCCGGATGGGTAGTATAATGAGAAGGGATAAAAATATAAAACAGATGTATTTTTCAAATTAGCGTTGTTTATTTTTATACTTGTGTACCAAATTTAAGGTGGAGATATAGGAAACGCGAGAAAAGGCCAGTGTTTTCTTGCAGTTTTTATAGCAGAACTTTTGTTAGCCAAAATAAATAAAATATTGCTTCAGTACAAACATTGACTTTTAATTTTCTTCACATGGTGATATCAAAAGTGGTTGAATACCTGTCATGAGTGTGGCGGCGTTAGGTGAGAAACTCTTTAAATGAAGAGAAAAAGTTGTCATTAAATTCCAGGACACCCTTAACAGATATTAAATAAATGTTGAGGTCACCATGTGAAGAAAATTGAACTTTATGTTTCTACAGGATGCATATTTTATTTCTTTTAACCAAACTTTTTAGTATATAAAAATTACAAAAAACACCTATCATTTCTCGCGTTCAATACATCCCCACCTTAAATAGTTGAAGTTAAAGTAACTGAATCCGTTAGTATCCATCCGCTAGTGATTGAGGGTTTGGAAACTCTGATGACAAATAAATAACGTCTAGAAAGTAAAATTTTAAAAAAAGGCTCGCCTCCCGGTAACGAAGGGAAAGCGTCCCCAGTGAATCCGTATGACGTGAATGCCATGACGTCACAGCGACGTGTTGCTCAACAGTGACACAGTGCCCTTTCACCATGCGCACGGGCGCGTGATGCACCTGTGTCGAGAGGTGTCAAGTTCAGACTCGACCAGACCAGAAGAGAAGAGATGAGCATCGGTTTCACGGAGGCTAGCCGACCACAAGCAAGCCCTGCCGTGTGTCGCAACAAACTTGAGGACACACACACACGCGCGCTCAAACAAGGAGCTAATCAGAGCTTGATGCTGAAAGGGGGAGCTGCTTTTGATCAGAGCACAGATAAAAAGGGGATGGAATTTCCTTGTTGTACTGATAGAACTAGAGATGAAAATGTTCCTAATTTTCCGCAGTAGCGGCTTGCTGCCTAATAAGTAGGTGAAGGTGTTGTTGAGCTAAGCCTCATCTACAGACTCCGTATCCGTAAGTTCGAGGTAAACCGATGCCATAGTATCAGAATGATATGTCTACAGAGTCCTGATCCACACTCCGTACTCTGTATATAAAGGCCCTGACACAGACTCCATATCCGTAGGTCCGTAGTCCGTACTTCGTGTTCCTGGTCCATAAGAAATTCTACTCGCGATTACAGAGTAAATATCCGTAATCATGTGACCGTTTCAACCAATAAGATAGTAAGAGACTTTGTCCGATCAAAGAATTCGAAAGAAAATAGTCTAAGCAAGGAGCGAGCGTCAATCAGTCAGCTGATCATAACATAAGAATTAAAGAAACCAAAAACAACTTTTTTGAGTGAGAAAATCTAAATTTTAGTATATACTGGAAGTTAAGTAGAATCACAAGAAATATATTTATAACTTGAGTTTAACTATCAAACTTAAAATAAATGTTTGCAATAACCTGAAAATGCAAAACAGATGTACTAGTATTTTGGATGAAACCAAAACAAGCACTTTTAATATTTTTAATGATAGGGGTGTTGAACCTACAAAAGCAAAGGCAATATTTCTGAGAACTTGGTATTTCTCAGAAAACATTTTCCTAGAAGCCGCTCTTCCCTGGGTGTTTAGATTTTTAGAAAAATGTTTCTGGGATAGCTCCACGTGTAGCCATCTTTTCATTTTGTATATGTTTCCATAGCGACGGATCCTCTTACCGCCATTCGTTATTTTATTCCAATGCTCATGCACATATTTACTCGGCTGTGATTGGTAGTCCGTATAAACTAGTCCATAGCAAGTTAAAGTTGGTTAACTTCTACGGAGTAAGAACTTACGGATAAGGACTCTGTGGCCAGAGCAATTTGATAGTGTGGCATCGATTTCTTACGGACCACGGACCTACGGACACCAAGTCTGTGTCGGGGCCTTAAGTTGGTCAACTTGAACTTTCTAAAGATTAGTTTATACGGTACAAGGTTGTTAGCAAACTACCGATCACAGCTAAGTAAGTATGTGCGCGCGCATCGAAATAAAAGCACCAATGAGAGCTTTGCTTACTTTGTTTACATCCAGACTACAAGAAAATTTATTTATTTGGCATTTTTTAAGGCAAAAGCAAACACTTAAGTTTGATAGTTCAAATCATTTAAGAGTCAGAAATAAAAATTTGGTGGTGATGCTCGTGACCTAAACGGTAGGTGAGGGGGAGGGTAGATAGGAGAATTGGGGGTCGAATCAGAGGCTCGCGAGCTTTATAATAAACACGTGCATGTCCACAAGTGTTTTACTTTTGGCTGCTCAACTAATAGATGAAATACAACTGGCAGGAAGTATCCTCAACACGGCAAGAAAAATTATCTTAATTGCTTTGTAAAAGGGATTGAAATTCAAATCTTATATGATTTTAATGTTCCACGCCCCCCAGGTTGGGGACCACTGCTCTAGACGGACAATTATCCTGATGCAGAATTACAACTTCGTCCTCGCGTGGCTGAACAGTAGCACACACAACTTTTTTTTTAGCGCCGCGTCTTACTAACCATCCGGGTTATACACTTAGGTACTAATTACGTTAATGGTTTTAGAGATTAGGAAGGCTATATTTAGAAGAAGTGTAGTAGAACTGGCGTGGAGGAAGAGTGGAAAGTCATTTTGGAAAAACCACCCTCAGCACACCTGACCGAGATTCGAACCTAGATCTCCCAGTCATAGGCCGTCTAGCCTAATGTGAGAGTAGCGCGTTATATCATGCGGCCATCGAAGTGGGTCACACATAACTAAACTATAACGTTTGGTTACTATGAAGAAAACCTCTATCAATCACATCAGCCTGATTCTATGTGGAAGACCAATTTTAAAACAAATTTATTGCAAATTAAAAAAAAAGTTCAACATTTTCGCAGAAATAAAACAAAAACACAAAAAACAAGTAGGCTACTGTAGCTGTTATGAAGAATTTATTCAGACGCGTTTGTTAATAAACCTGTGAACCACCTATTGTTGAGCCTCCAATCAGCTGATAACCAATATTCAATGTTGACCTCAAGCGAAGGGACAAAGATCAGTCAGTTTATTTCTTCCTTTGCTAATGCGTATAAAACATATTTGAGCGTTGAAGTGAACGGGCTGTGAACTAATGGAAACTTACATCTTAGCGCAAAGTCACCTCACCTCAGGAGAAAGTTATGGTGTTTATCTTATAATCATCGAACAATAAATCGGTTTATTCATTAGATATACAATCAATCTCCAGAAATTGTATCAAAGTAATCAGCGCGTCTTACTCCCTTTTCATGTTATACTCGTATTGTATAACTACAATGGGGTAGGTATGAGAAAGAAAGCATTTTATATGTATTCTAACCACATTTGCGTGGAAGTGGAAGGAGAATGGAAAAACATTTAGGAAAAAACACCCTCAATAGACCCAACCGTGATTCGAACCCCGATCTTCCCATCTTCAGCAGGCCAGTCTAACACGAAAGTGACGCCTTAGACCAGTCGGATACTGAAGCGTTTTACAGTTGTCACAATTCTTCGTTTGATAACAGCAAATATTGTGATAAGTGAAATAATTTTTAGATTTTGTTGAATATTTTTTGAATATAAATTAATAAAAAGGTTTTAATGGTAAATTTCATATTGTTTTCCATTGAAAAATAAAGGAAAGTGCATAACGATGCAATGCCTTGCTAAAGTTTTATCAGTTATCTAACCCTTCCATTGACCTTTTGACCATGAACCATAATGAGCGCGAGAAAAGGTAAGCGTTTTCGCAGTCTTTTTAGCAAAACTTTTTTTGGTCTAAGGAAATCAAATATTGCTCAAGTAGAAACATATAATTTAATTTTCTTCACATGGTGACCTCAACTGTTGAATATCTGTCAAGGGTGTCCTGGAATTTAATGACAACTTTTTCTCTTCATTTAAAAGTGCATCATCTAATGTTGCTATGCTCGTGACAGATATTCAACAACTGTTGATTTCACCACGTGAAGAAACTTAAACTCTATGTTTGTACTGAAGCAATAATTTATTTTGGCAAAAAAAAAAAAGTTTCGCTATAATAACTGCAAAAACAGTGCCCTTTACACACGTCCCTTTCCATCCCACCTTAAGGCCCTCTAACCCTGGCCACGAAACAGTATCTCCTAAGCCAGTGGTGAGGACGTGGCAGGTAAATCGTGTCACCGCTCTGCGGGAAAGTGGCACAGTCGAGGGGGAGGGGCGTTCTCCCAAAGTTGGCGCGACGCCCGTCTGACCTGACCTTCGCTATATTGGGCCGGGGTAAGTATGGTATTACCAAACACTACTTTCACTGCTCAGGCCTCTGGCCTAAACACACGTACAGTCGGATCAGTGTAGGAAGAAGACACTTGGTTGTTAGTTCTGTTTTTTTAGCATCGCGTCTTTCTACACGTTTGGGTTACACGCATATCTAATTACGCTAGCGTGTTAAGGTTGAAGCACGCTGAATTTATAAAAAGTGTACACAAACTTGCAAGAAGAGTTTAGAGCAATTTAATAAAAACCATCCTCAGTACACATGACCGGGATTAGAACCCCGATCTCCTCGTAATCGGCAGTCCAGTCTATTGCAAGACCATTTGGCCACCGACGCGGGTTTGCTGCTAGTTCAACGTGTTAATAAAAATACTTTCGTGTGTTCATACACCAAGGCACTTTTGAGAGATGGTGTGTATTTTGACAAGAGGCTATATAAATAAGGTAGCCTTTTCATTTGTTAAAAATTGACTACTCAATTTTATTTGTTCTAAAAAGTTCTTTCCAAGGCGACCAGACTATAAATTCAAAAATTTCCACGCAGCCGAGTGGTGAAGGTGACCCACTAATTTTCTAGGAAGACCCTGGCATTTTATTTACGCAACTAATGCCTGTGAACGATAATAATGGTTTGATCACACTAATTACTAGTTCGACACTTTAGCTCAGTCGGTAACGTGTCTGTTTACTGAGCTAAGGCTCCCAGGCTCAATCATGGTCGAAAAATGTATCAATGGTGAAATGTGGGTTCCCTCTTTCACAGCAGTGATAAATTAACGGGCTGGGTGTTGTGTCTGTTCTGGATTTAAGTTAGTTTATAAGTCATACACTGGTATAATAATTCGGTTCAGAAATTGTACGTTAAATATCTTTAATAAATTGAAGAAAAAACCTAGCTTACCAAGGAAAAGTATGCCTAGTAAGTACTAATACACTCTGGAATTGAACTATCTTCTAGAGAACTTGATAACCACTCTATAAATGAATACGCTCTACTGACAGTTTCTAGGGTCTGAAATGAGTGCGTAGACTATCACTTATTATACTTTGTGTCCCGGGTTAGGTTAGTTTGTAAGTGTAATTAACATAGCATTTTATGTTTATAAAGTGTAAGTTAAATACCCCAATTAAAAGACTTTGTCCAAGAAGTCAGTGAAAAGTAGGTACTGTAGCTGTGATACATAAATTCGCCCAAAGAAAATAAAGAATTGAAAAACTAGCCAGCAACGTCAAATCCCGACCTTACCGGTTAGAGTTAGAAATACAAACTCCTACATCAAACCTACCGGTCCTATGGGCATCATTCTACATAAGATACGAGTTGGACGTGTCGAGAAACCACAGGAGACGAGGGGGTTACAGTTTGACAACTTAATTGTTTTAGAGTTTACTGTACCTTCTTTTTTGTTACAAGGCATGATTATTTTTTTTTAAAAAGTCCGGAGTTCTATAACTGGTTGGGAACGAAAGATGAAGGAAAAATAAACCAGAATGACCTTGATTTTACGGAGTGACTGATCACTATTACAGATACAATAATTTATGTAAAAGTATGTACCATTAATATCGCCCCCCTCTCCAAGCCATAAAGATGGGTTGGGGATTACATATTTCAGAGCGAACCGTGCATGTTTTGGAATAAGTGTCGGGTGTTCTGAAGTTACGTAAGCTTTCAAGTTAGTATAAAACCCACCATCTTAAGGTGTAAGAGACGCATTGTAATTTGAAGCCTTTTGATAACGAGAATATAAAGGTTCGAATCCGCCCAAATGATGGTTTTAAACTAATTCATCCCTAACCCTTGGGTTTAATTAAAGGCACTAAATGTTAAATGCTAACCTACTACAAATAACTAACCAGCCGTTTCATACCTTAACTCAGCTAGCGTGTCTAAATACTGAACTAAGGGTTACGGGTTCGATTCCGGAGAGGATAGGAAAAACTATTATTAGTAAAACTGGGGCTCCTTCCTCTTTCACAATGCTGAATTATTAGCAAGTAGACTGGATGTTGTGTCAGTTCCTCAACTCTACGCTATTCATGGTAGGAAGGCTGGTCTGAAAAGTCTTTTTCCCTGTCAGAATTCTAATATATAGAAGGATTTTTGTAGGAAAAAAAGATATTTCAGTCATTACTTCCTACCATAAATAAACTATAAGTTAGTTTGTAAATACAGTAGTGTGCTAATATAAACAGTCGATTTAGAAAGTTCACATTAATACCAAACAATAATAATAATAGCCTAATGTCCTTTATTACAGTCACGAGGCCTAAAACAGGCTAGCACTGAAAAGTACACAAATACCCGACATGTGAGCATAATTACATAATAACATAAAATAAACATTCATAGTTAAATAATGATACATAAAAATAAATAGTTACTAAAATAAATAATAATGGTAAAAATAAATAAATATAACATATATTGTGTAAATTAAAAATGACAAGGGAGTTCGTTCCTTCAATAACTTTCCGAGTATAGCTTTTCTTTTGTGATAAAGATCGAATTCGACGAACCTAGAATTGGCACTATGGATAAAACAGCTGATAGGACTCACCTTATATGAGTTTTTGAGAGAAAATAAATTTGGAATACGAGAGGCCCGAGAAAGGAACATGATCAAGGGCAAATTTACAAAAAAAAAAAATGTGCTATTGAAAATATTAAAAACAAAAAAAGGGCATCACAATAAAGTCTTCGCGAGAAAAGAGTTTGGAGCCCTAAGAGGTTTCGAACTGTCATAATCACAGTAAAAAATTCAGTTGAAAATTTATCATAGAAGCAATAATAATACTACCGGTCCTAGTTAATTCTAGGTTAAATATAATGACAAGAACTAGCCCGATAATTTAACATTTAAATGAAGGAAACTAAGCCTTTGATTATATCCCTAGACTGCGCCGGGAGCCAAACTCGGCACTCGACATTTAAGTAGACAGAGAGGCACTCCTAAGCTAAGGAGCTGAGAACCCATCCAACCCCACGGATAACACCTAACTTAGGTAGGTAATACAGTTCGAACCAGAAAAGGCATTGTAGTGCCATAACTTTTATTCCATTTTATAAAAAGCCGCTTTAAGGGTGGCGGCATGATCAAAGGAGTCACTCTCACAAAAGACCGGACTGCCGATGATGAAGAGATCGGGGCTGAAGTTTTGATAGGGTGTTTTTTTCCCAAAAGGTTTTCCAATATTTCTCCACGCAAATGTGGGTACACTTAATCTAAATTCCATATTATTTATCCCTAGCACATTAGCGTAATTAGTACATATGCGTATAAACCGGACAGGTAGTAAGATGTCATGCTAAAAATAAGAAGTTTATAAAATGATGAAATTAAGAAAAGTGAAAGTGTTTTCATCCCATTTAAAAAAATTATAACAACATTAAAAATTAGTTCTTTTAAAATGTAAAATACTATTTAAATAATTCATATTTTGCTGTTGTCAAATGATGAATTAAGAAAACCGCACTTCAATACCTTTTCTCGTTTCGATCGTAACATAATGATCTTATTTCCCGGTTAATCAGCTCTTAAGCTTCTCTCTACAGACTGAACATATTATAGGTGAGTTACGAGGAGGGGGCGTGGGGCGGGAGTAAAGGTGGAAGGGTAAGAGACATCAGATAAATGTGAACAAGTTTGTACAGTACTACTGTCAGTGTTATCAGCAGCCGTCTAAAAAAACAACGGAAGATAATGTGGTTTTGATGTATACTCCTGGTTTTCTTAACACTTGTGTGGTCTTCGTACGCACGACCTTCTTACCGTTTTCAAAGTCAGCATCCCCCCTCCCCCTCCAATAAACGATCAAACTATTTATTGAGTCGTTAAATCCTGTCATAATGTGTTTTTACGTATGAATTGTGACTTTCTCAACACCATGGGTATAAAAAGTCTGTTAATAGGCTATTATGAATAGGTAAGTAGTCAGACATTAAAAATAGTCAAATGCTATGAAAATGCACTTTTTCTGATGGTGAAACCATTGTTAATTATGCTTATTCTTTTTTCTACCAACTTTTATCAGTTTTTTTTTTATCTACTCAAACAATAATAAAATTATATCAACAGAACATACATTCTGAACACAAAGAGTACCCAGTGATTATAGGGTTAGACTACCGGTATATGATACCCATGATTGATACCAGGGGATGTCTAAAATACAGTATCTAGTTTTGATTGATAGCTTTGTACCACTCCAAGAGAATATAGTTGTCTAGTACTAAGTGAATGCACCAGCATTTGTCTGAATATAGTATCATAATGCAGCCCACATTGTTCTGCCTTTTTTTTTGTTAATGGTTGAGTTATTTTGTAATTCATATGTTGATAAAGCCTTGTATTTATAAAGGATATATTAAATTGTCTCAATTCGCTTTCCCACAAAAAGTACTCCACTCCCCGTTACTAGCTTGTTGAATAAACATGTTTTGTTATCAGTATTTAAGAAAACTAAATATTGTGTTTAGAGAGTTTCGTTTTATTAGAGAACTACGTTGATTATTTATAAGGCGCATTTTATAGGAAATGTGCCAATGTTTGGCTGGCAAAAGTATGAAAAATCACATTGTCGAGGATCGTACGCAAGCCTTTCGAGTTAAAGTCACACACGCCGATGCACATTCGAACCAATTAGCTGTGGCTATCTACAGTGTTAGAGAAATCAAATCCTTATTTACTTAAGTGTAAATGTAACCGTAGAGGCGCTGTTACCTGAGAGGGAGCCACTCGTGTCCGAACAGTCTCCAATGTGCCTCAAGGCGATGCCGGCGCCCCTCGTGGCATCGTGTCCGTTCAGGTCCAGGTCCCAAAGCTCGAGGTCCATCTCACGCATGTCCGAGGACCCCATAGAGTGGGAGGGACTGATGATACCACCCCCTCCCAGGGCAACGTCATGTCCCATCACGGCCACCCCTAGAGGGGACGAAGACGACGTCACTTCGGGCGAGCTCTCCGGCGCCGGCCGCATCGACACCACGGTGGGGGAGAAGACAAGACCTCCTGGGTGCATGCTTCGAGCCCAGATAGTCGTCATCTGAGAGTTATTAGACGCGCGCATACACACACAGATTAAACTTCTACGACGTCAACACTTCCCATGTAACAGTTTTTCAGTCCACTAGCTACTGTCTTTAAGTTACTTCTCAAAAGGTCCTTGCTCCAAAACTCAGTAACATCATCTCATACGTTAAGATGCTTCCCCATCGACAGTCCACGTCATGATTCAAGTTTCACCAAATATATGAAGCAGAGTCAAGGTGGACTAAAATAAAACGTTAACCTAAAAATAAAGTAGGCCTAGATCAAGTTCAGACGTCCTTCAAATTGAAAGAAAATTCTATGTAAAGCCGCAATGTCAGATGCTTTCTTTCACGGGTGGATACAAAAGATAGACAAACCCGAAGCTAACCACAAATAATCCGTCGGCCATGTGACTCAGTGCACATTTTAAAGGAGAACAAAATATGAATTGTCTTGTGTTGAAAAGAAAGACAAACGATGAAAAATAGGAGTGGGTAAAAGGTATGTCAGGTGTTTAGTATTTGTCTTCTCTTTCACCGTTCAACAAGGGATTTCTATTTTTGAAAACTAACTCACGGCAAGTTTTCTATCCTTTATTTGGGATGTCACAACGATATGTAAATGAGGCTCTTGAACATCCCCACGCAGACACATTACATAATTATGTGGTCAATAGCTTACGTGCCGGTAAATGTATTTCTTTACTCATGACCACCATGGAGTGGAAACTAACAAAAAGTAATAATAAAACTAGTAAAAAAAATCTTCGTCTTTTTCAAGGTCAAGTTCCAAAAATTGTCAAGTCACTTTCACCGGGTCTAAAATTATATTACACAAGAGCAAAAGGAATTATACACAAGTTTTTTCCCCCCTTGTTCTAATTTGTTTTAATCTATTGTTGAAATATTTTTAAACGCAAATTTTATAACACTTTAAAATAATTGTGGAACAAACTGCAGCGTGTAGCCTAGAATTTAAGTATAACACATATTCCTAAAAAGATAAAATACAATTTTGAGGTATTGAAATAATAAACAATACAATGTAATGTCTGGCTTTTCTTAATCATCCTATCCATACTTAGAAAAGTCGAAATGCTAATTAGTTATAAAACCACGAACTAAAAAAATATCACTTTTAGTTGAACTCGCACATACAAATTTGACAACTATTTTTTTTTAAAACAAAAATAAAACACAACAGTCCATCGAAGCACTTGCAACAGACACACACAGCTCAAAGTCCCATAGCCAACTGAAGGAGTTCACTCGCCACCGCAGGTAGCTCGGCCCGTGGTTGGTCGGCTTGCGACCGATGACGTCATGTGACAGTGAAAGTCCCCACCACTTTAATCCTACCTGCTGGCGCGCATACCAACACACCGGATTGGACGGAAAGCACTAAAGTAACTCGGCCAGAAAACGAGACTTCTCATGTACACGTCTTCTTACCAACTATTATTATTATTTTACTAAAGCGTAATTGCGTTTCTTCGTTCTCATGCAAAGATAATAATTACGACAGCGAAAAGAAGATCTTTGAACACAGTGAAATAACTTCTGAATAAGAGAATCGCACAAAAGTTGCGGGGGCGTTAAAAATTTGCAATGTAACGATTGCGATACGTTTCTCAATGATGACGTAATTCGGAGCAATCAACAGGCGAATGAGATCGAAACGCTCTGCTGTATTTTTTTTGCGACAACCTCGGGCTTTGGAAATTAACTTGTGGTATTTCAGATTTAGCAAGAAATTCAGATTGAGGGCTCCCAAAACTAACGAGGAGCCCCTAAATTATTTTAAAACGACGTTTTCTTCTGTGTATGTTTTGTTATTTAAGCACTAATCGTGTTAATTAAACACAGCTTAGCATGGCATATCAGGAACGTGAGAAGACAAGATCATTCTAAAAGTAATTATACTGACATTTAATTGGTAGGATAGGGGCCATCGTTATCTTCCCTTGGAGCAGCTGGTCTAAGACCTTGCACCTTATCACAAGAGCTATGAAAAAAAGCCCTTCAGCAGAAAACATGTAGGCCTAGGAATTAATATAGTTCCCCGCTTCGGTGGTCGAGTAGTCCAAGGCGTCAATCTCGCAGTAGACCGAACCGTCGATGACATGGAGATCGGTTTTCGAATCTCGCTCGGATGTATTGAGGGTGGTTTATCCTAATCTTTTCCCCACCCTCCCCGCAAATGCGGGTACGCTTCCTCTAAATCCAGCGTTCCTCAGCCCCAACACATTAGTGTGATTAGTATAAGCGTGTAGCCCGAGCAGGTAGTAAGACGCGGTGCTAAAAAAATGAATCTAGTTGTTTCATTTTGATATTAAAGTGCACAGTAGAACCACATTAATATGGACCCTATCAAACTGGACTTCGCTTAATCTGGACACTCCTTTTCCCAAAATTATAAACAAATAAACGCCTATAAAAAAACTGAATTATTAGTGTATTTTAAAAATAAGGTCGTATGGAAGGGAACGTGGGGTTAAGTGGTGCGTAATTTTTCAATTTTTGTGACAAAAAATATTATTTATTTTGTCAAAATAAACCAAACATTGCTCAGGAGATACGTTTAATTTTTTAAACATATTAATCTCAACAGTTTTTTTTAATATGTCGAGCGTAATTTTACCTGGACTTTTAATATTCATTTAAAAATATTTAAACCCACATAAGTGGCAGAATGGGTTAGGGTGTCACTCTCGTATTAGACTAGCAGGCTGATGACTGGGAGCTCGGGGTTCTAATCCCGAGAATATTTTCCTATATGGTTTCTCAATGCAAATGCGGGTAAATTACCTCTAAAATACTTCCTTCTTCATCCTTACACAAGTAGAGTAACTATCATATATGCGTATAACATGAGAACCGTTAATAAGACGCAATGATTATAAATAATAATACAAATAAATCTGTTGTGATAACTATTATTATTAAGTGTTCTGTCTTACGACTGGTCCATTACTTTTGTCAGTGAACGTAGACTGCCAATGTATCCTGTCCTCTGCCTCCTCCTTGAGCTCCCAGAATGTTCTTCGTTCCTTCAAGTCATCCAATATTTGAATCCTCCTCCTTCCTAAGCTCCTCTTTCCCTCAACCTTGCCTCGTCTATTCTTTAAGGCACCACCCGGGGACCGAATTAAGGTATTCTAGATCTCGATCTCTTTATAAAACCCTCGGCCGAGGGGACAAAACTATTTTATTTAAAAGCTAAACCCGCAGGCCGACGAAGCCCATGGTTTATTATGTGTCAAATATTGCTCAACGGCAATGAAAATATATTTAAGAAAACGTGGCATTCCAATCCATCGTTACTAAAAATTGTTGTCGTTAGTTCCGGTGGACTCAGGACGAGTGGTCAGCACGATCGACTCCAGCCTGAGGTCTGATTCAGACACTCACAAAAGGGTTTTACAACATTTCTCGCTGTAAACAGGACAGTCGCCTAGGGCGCAATGGCCCTAGGGGTGCTTTCCAACAATATGTAATTTTTGTGTGTGTTTTAAAAAATGTTTTATTCAAATTAAATAAGCTAATATTTCCAAGAAATAACATGTAAATATTTATTTACTATTAAAATATATATTTAAAAAAACATTGATTAACAACATTATCACTTTTATGTTTTTATGAAATTCGGCGTCGCTTTTTCAGCGAATCATTTTAATATTTAATTAAAATACTCCAAAAATATTAAGAGAAAAGGAAGTGAAAAGGGGATACTAGTTTTTCACACATTGATTAAGGAGGTAGGTTCACTTATTTTGGATTTGTTTAACTTATCTCTTACTTGCTTCGGTGACCTCATGGTTCTAATTCATCACACTCGCAGTAGTCTAGACTGCCGATGAAAAGGAAATCCAAGTTCAAATCTCGGACGGGTGTACTGAGGGTGGTTTTTCCTAAAGGATTTTCCACTCTTACTCCATGCAAATGCGGGTACATTTACTCTAAATTAAACCTTCATTCCTAACTCATTGGCATAATTAGTATACATGCGCCTAACCTGAACAGTTAGTAAGTAAGACGAGGTGCTAAAAATATATTTTTATTTCCGTCAGGTATTTTGGAACCATGTTATTATTATTATTTATCGTCAAGAAGGAGGTGCGGTTTATGTCTATTATACAGGATATAAATAAGGCACAAATTTTAATCCTCACATCGGGAGCATTAGACCCTTGCGCAGGCCTTAGCTGTAAGTAAATACCAGTGCACCCCCTTAAAATTCAACCGTCGTTAGTGTAATTTACTTTTTTGAGTTCTTCATGAATTATTTAGTAGGGTATAAATACGTGGTCAAACGTATTTTTTTAAGTATTTATTTATTACATAAAGATATTAAAAATATCTCTTGATAAAAGTGAAAAACAAAATAGAATAGAAAATACTTGCATAATTCTTTAAAAAAATAAAATGGAAGAATAATACTACCTAAATCAGAAAATAAAATTTTAGTTTAATCCCTACGGTCTATTTTTAATGAGTGAAATATATGTTAGTTTCAGGACGCGGTTTTATAATATGCAACTTTAAAGTATGACAACAGCTTCCAAGTCAAATAATCTTAGTCTTACTAGGCCAGTGGAGATAATTGTATGTATAAGAAAACAACTTTTCCCTTTGATAAAGTTAAAAACAGTTAAAACCTAGGAACTAAAATTGAACATTAAAACACTTCGGTCTACTTCTCAATGAGTAAGGGGGCGGACAGACTGGGCGAGCAACTAAAATATAAAATAGAACACATTGGTTGTAATGAGAGGTGGCCAGACTGGAGCGACTGACCCGGTACAGTATAGTTTACAGGCGCTAGGCAATATTATTGTATACTGGTTCATTGAGTGCTAGGAAAACTTCTCATTATGACATTTTTATTATTATCAATAGGTTTAGCACACTTGCTATTAACGGCCTAGTTCAATCGGTAAGATCATAAACCATACTTATATGCATATATATGTATACCACTGATATGTTAAAATACTCCAATACTATAAAAGTAGGCCTTTAAAAATAAGAATCACCATTAGCGTGGATAGAGGATGAGAAAACCACAACAATAAATAGCTTGTTAAAAAACTACCCTCAGTTCACTGAGCCAAGATTCGGAGCCTCCTCGTCAACAACTATCGAGAGCTATCTGCTAATCACGCGCTCGCTCGCTCGCCAGTCTGACCACCCAGTCGCTCGCTCGCACGCTTGTCAGTCTGGCCGAACTCTTACGCTAAACAGTTTTAAAAAGCTAACTTATCCAAAGCTCTTTTTTTTTCTATCATGTCTGAGTCTCCGTTAGGGTTGTACAATTTTATTAATAAAATTATCTTATTCCTGTAGGAATGAGGAAGGTAGAATTTGATAGGAAATGTACCCGTATTTGCACGGAGGAAGAGTGGTAGGCCTCTTAGGGGAAACCAGCCAGACAGGTTTTAAAACCCTGACCTAGCCGTTACCGGCAATCCATTCCAACTCGGACAATGTGACCAACAATGACTAACGCGTCACTGAAGTATTCTGTAATGATCATATTTTCGGTCTGGATTCGAACCACTTTGCACCAATATACCTGTTTTAGTCTAGGCTAGGTCGCAAATGGCCATTACTAGAACACGATTTTTTTAACAATAATTTAAAAACTCAAGAAAATTGCATTTATCTTAATAAAAAAACATATTTTAAAAAAAAAGTAATCTTATCATAAGTTAAAATCGAATTCAATGGGCTTTTGACTTTAAATATTACAACATGTTTGTTTCACATTACTGTATTCAAATTTTTATTATAAAAGAACACAAAAAAACAAACACTGACCTTTTCTCGCGTCCCCTGTATCTCCAACTTAAGTTGTATCGGCCAGTCAAATACCTTGTTTACAACTGCGCTGCGCGTTGAACTCTCCTATCTTTGTCATTAAACTTTAATAGCTATTTCTCAGCAAAAACAACGTATTATTATTATATACATGCGTGTGAAGAAAGTATATGTATTTTTAATTTCCAATACAAATGTGGCAATAGGATATTGATGTGCAAAGTAAAGCACTCTTAGATCGGCATACACGGTATTTCTAGCCATTGCGCCAGATTACATAAAACCCGCCAGTTCAGCGCCTCTCGACCAGTTTACGTAAACACGAGCGAGTTTACTGACAATCTTTCCAGTTACCTATACCAGCGATAACCACATGCCCTTGTTAGACCAGAAGATAGCGTATTTGACCACTGATAAAAGGATAGGGTGAATCCACCCCCCTCCCCCTCGTTGTACAAATCTTTATTTTACCAATTTTACATATGAATCTCAGATTATAATCATAGAAAACATGGTAAACATAAAAAGTAAAACTTTCTCATAATGGTATTATTATTACTTTTTATTATTTCTGAATTTTGATTTGTTTTTCACATAATTTTTTAGCACAGCGTCTTACTACACGTTCGGGCTACAGGGTGATATAACAATTATGCTAATGTATTAGGAATGAGGAAGGTTGGATTTAGAGGAGGTGTACAAGCATTTGCGTGGAGAGTGTGAAAAAAACCTTTAGGAAAAGACATCTTCAGTACATCCGACCAGGATTTGAATTCCGATCTCTCCTTCGTCGGCAATCTAGTATACTGCGAGAGTGACGCACTAGACCAGTGTCGCGGAAGTTTGGGGGAAGATAAAAAATACCGCGAGAAAAATCTTAGGGACAAAAATAAATCTTTCTAAATCCATGATCAACATAATTTTCAGAAATAGCAGAATGATAATTTTAGCTTTTGAACTTTTAAACACAATCTTAGTACTCGTTATTTTAATGATAAGATCCCTCCTTAAAAACTGATGGTGTATCTTGACAATTTTAGCGCCTTGTTCAGTGCTCTTTGAGTTGAAAAAAGTTTGAAAATTGCTGTCTTAAACCATTCGACCACAGAAAGGGGTGGGTTACCGTCAGGATGACCATTCGTTGGCGATTTCCTATAGTTAGGAAGAGTTGCTATTAGCCGAAACAACATAACTACAAGACACCGAAGGAAAATAAGTCTGTGGCTAATGGTTGCGCAGCTGTTCTTTTAAAATATTTCCCCAATATTTCGGCAAGTCATCGGTAGAAATTTCACATGCTCCTCAACAAACAGTGTTGGGTTACCGGGAATCCCGTCAGTTCGTGAGCCATTGGCTGAATGTTACTTAC
This sequence comes from Timema bartmani, assembly GCA_902151455.1. NCBI lineage: Eukaryota > Metazoa > Arthropoda > Insecta > Phasmatodea > Timematidae > Timema > Timema bartmani. The sequence continues at coordinate 336,858 of CABFWB010000037.1, forward strand.
TCATCCTTTTCTTTTGGAAGATCATCCTAGCTTCCAGTTTAGATTACAGGATTATAATACCTGAATCATTACGTTCATGTCAGGATTGGAAAGGACAGGTTCAAATAACATTATCTTACGGGTGACATGCTGAACCTTTGGATATCCTGGGAAACCAGTTCTCAGATCCTCCCCCCCTTCCCGCCCTGATGAATGCTCAGAAGAATCAAGTCGTAGCCTGACAGAAACACACATGAGTAATCATTTTACATTTAAAAATAAATTGGTACGGTGCACCAGTCACAGATACTTTCTCGCTCATTTACCAAAGAATAGAGACATTTACTTTAAACTCGTAAGATATAAGAAATGAGATAATATACATTGTTCCAGAAACCAAAGAGCATAGATGAAATAAAATACACTGTTACAGAAAAAAGGGAAGAAAAATTAACATCTCTGTTCACCAAAGAGTACAATTAACTACCCATTTCCCCATTTCAATTAAAAAATATACACTGTATTTGCCAAAAGCTCAGAAACTATTGGTTTTATAACAACATATTTCAAATAAAAGTATTTTATATTTAATAGTACTACAACTTTGCAATGATAAGTTATTTCTTATCTTAAATATTTGCGAAAATATTATCAAAATTGGAAATATACGCTTATGTTGGGTTTTTTTTAGCACCTCGTTTTACTACCCCCGTTCGGGCTATACGCTTTTGTACTGATTAAGCTATTAATTATAGAAATTTGTGTAAGGTTATATTTAGAGGGTGTGTATCCGCATTTGCGTGGAGGGAAAGTGTAAAATCATTTTGGAAAAACCACCCTCGTAGCGTGTTAGACCACAAGGCCACTGAAGCGGGTTACGCTTATGTAAAGTACCCTCAAAGTCATTTTCGTGAGAAAATGAGATGCACATTTTTGTTTGTTTGGGAGTGCTTGGATACGAATTTTAATCAGAATCAATATAGCCGTTTTTAAGATGATCATTTTTTTCTCATTTATCCCTTAAGTAAACTACCCTTAAGTTTAAGTTTAGATAGATAATTCTAAAAAAAAAACTCTAAGAAACCTTATTAAACCTTAGATGGCTACTTTTAGCCCGATCGGTAAAATGTAGGCTCTAGTCCGAGGTACAGACAGAATTGAAGGGGAAAAAAAAAATCTACCGAGGTACAGACAGAATTGAAGGGGAAAAAAAAATCTATTTCAGGGGGTCATGAAACGTCGACATCATTCAAAATATCGAGTTAAATTTTTTCTGACAGTAACAATACTTTCTCTACCCAAGAGGTGCATTATTATTATTATTATTATTATTATTAGCACCGCGTCTTACTACCCATTCGGGTTATACGCACTTACGCTAATGTCTAATGGTAGGGTAATTGTGTGCTGAAATGGAGGACATACAGTTTAACGTGGAATCCGAACCACGGTGGAGGCCTGGCATTCCACACATTCACAAGTTGTGATATGATACACATCTTGTCAGAGGTGAAGGAAGAGTTTGGCAATCAGATAAATCTGTACCGGGACCGAGGATTGAACCCCGGACCCCCAGCACAAAAGTCCAACACCTTACCCCTAGACCACCAGGTCACCCCCAAGAGGTGCAAGAAAAAAAAAAGTTATACTGTACTTGCAATCGTGAGCACGTGGACAAAAGCGTCAATCTCTTCTTATTTGAATCACCAGTGATGGAGAAGTCGGGGTTTGAATCCTGGAATGGTGCATTGAGGTGGTCTTTACAAAATGGTTTTCCTCATAATTGTATGTAAACTTTCGAATAGTCCGGTCAGGTAGTGAGACAAGGACTACAGCACAAAAAGCATTATAGGAAATATCACCTTCAGCACACCCATCCAGGTTTGAACCCTAATATATCACCCTTACCATCAGCAAACTAAACCAGGATTGGTTGACGCCTTAGCCCCCGTGCCCAACGATACGAGTATGAAGTTAAAATATACTTAGCAAAGCCAAAATTTAAAAAAAACTCAAAAGAAGGCTCTAAACGACTCATTGGGAGTAGGCTACAATTACAAAATATTTGAATACAAACGATCGCGTGTGGAAAACTGCAGGCTGTGATCAAACCATTTATGTTTGATTTATCTATTCCTTCTCTTTCTTTAAGGGCTTTTATTCAAATCCTGGATGTTTTGAACTTGATCCAAAATATTTATCGGTTTCATATCTTGTTCCGGTTCTCCCATCCAACATTTGAAGGTTCCAGTAATGGTTCCGGTTATAGAAATATGAATATTTTTTATTTTCATTTATTTGAGTTCTTTAACGTGAACTTTCTGATCGGACTGATTATATCAACACACAGCTAATATAATAAATTAAATTTAGAACCACACAAAATCCAGCCCCCAGCCGTTAATTCATCAATGTGAAAGGGTAAACCCACATTTCACCAAAGAAGCATTTTTCGGCCATGCCGAGATTCGAGACCAGGACCCTTATCTCAGTAGATAGACACGCTACCGACTAAGTAAGCTAAGGTGTCGGACAAAAGTTTCTTTTCATTTTGGTTTTTAATTAGATTCCGGTGCCTTTAAAAAAAAATATTAATAAAAGGAAAAATCGAGTGTTTCAAATTAAAATTAGCCTAAGTTAAAGAAAGAAGGGAATAAAATGTAATTATAAAAAAGAATTAATAAACAATTAGAAACTTTAAGAACCAATAAGAACCTTCGTGAACCTAAAAATATATATCGATTCCAATTTCAGTTTTGATTCTTAAGCAATTTATTTTAGTGTTACTCTTTCGGCTCCTTAAAAAAATCGTTAATTTCTGTTATCAGTTCCGGTTACAGTTTGACTCCCTAGTTTTGGTGTTATTTACGATCGGGAAGATCACGTGCGATGATATTCGTGAGCTATAAATATGGCTAATTGATAAAAAAATAAAGCACCAACTTAATAAAATAACCATTTTGATATTCAAACTATTTCAATAAGTGTGTGTGGATAATACTTTTTTAATTTTTTTATTTGCGGGCCATCTTGAAACGGTTACCAATATGGTTTTGTTAAGGGGTATTAAAGATAAAAATAGAACAAAAACAAGCTTTTAATTGCAAGCAATATCCCCAATTTATTGATTTTGACTCAAATTTGTAAAAGACAAAGTGTATTTTTAGTACTGCAATAGTAATCAAACGCAACATGAGCAGTCTTGGTTCTATGTTTCAGGCGCACAAGAAGCGAACCAAATTGTTTTTATCAATAAAGTGCAAATGGTTTGGAAAAAAAATGTTAAAAGTAATTAAAAACTCCCTCACCTACTCTAGTGGCCGCATGGTCTATAGAGCTACTCTCGCAGTAGACTAGACTACCAATGACGGGGAGATCGAGGTTCGACTCTCAGTCGGGTGTACTGAGGTTTTATTTCCGAATTAGTTTTCCACTCTCCCTCCATGGAAATTAGGGTATACTTCCTCTAAAATATACCCTTCTTCATACCTAAAATCACTAACGTAATGTACATAAGCGTATAACTTGAAGAGATAGTAAGACGCGGTGTTAAAAAAAACCTCCCTTGACCATCCTTAAGAAGAAAGGGAGACAGCAAAGACAAGAATAAGATCGCAACATAAACATCCAGCGTTGCAATTTTCTTTTAATTCAAAGATAGGCAAAACACCTAAATAAAAACGAATGACAACGCTGTTAACCCTGCCCTAAAACTTGTAGTTTTACCTCAAGAGGTTGTAGCCGAGTATAGAAGAACACACCTCATTCTGAAAGAAGGGGTTTTGGGGAATGCAAGGAGAGGGCGTAGGAGGTCGGGAAACCCTTCATTCGCCCCCACCCAGTCCCACCAACATTGCCGAAGACGACAACAACAAAGTGAAGGTTATCGAGACTGTGGGCCAAGATCCACCGGAGAACTCGCGCAGCGGACTATGAAGCCGACAGCGCTCGGCCGAACCAGGGTTCAACACACTTTCGTTTCTTGACCCAATGAATCCTCATTGTCCTTGACGGCAAAACCAGTAGTGGCGGAGTTGAGGGAACTCTGCGGAAAACAGTATACCGACCAACTTCCACCAGGGAACTAGATACACACACACTAACAGAGACAGAGCTGTCGATAGTAATAGCACAACAAGTTGAGTGTGCTATATACACACCCAGAATTCGCCAGCCTAGCCAATAAAAATAATTGTTTTTAACTAAGGGCACCACCTTCTTGAAGGCAAATATCCTCAAATTGCGGTAATTATTATGGGACTGGCAGTTCTGACGCTTCAAAACAAGTAAAACCATTCATTCACCATTATTTTTAAATGTTCTCTTTTGACCCTTTTTGACTCAATTAGTATCAGGGAAGCAATATATAGGCCTATGTATATGACTTGATATCATGCTAACAGTTCTCGTGAAATGTCGTTAAAAATACTAATTTTACCATTTGATGTTTTTTAAACTATACAATTTGAAATTAAAGTTTAGTAATGCCCCAAGAACATTATGATACCTTTCCTCTCGATTTTGGCGTAAAATATGTTTTGAAATAATAAACTATCGGATCTTAGGTAACGCTATACTTCTGGAAGTTTGAAACGAATTTCAGCGTTCCCGAAGGCTGACCTTTTAAGGTGGGATGGAAGAGAATTCCAGTTGAGGCAAACATTTTTTGCAGTTTTTAAATCAATTGCTTCAACCGATACTTTCAGTTTAGGTACTAGTCTACCATCCACCTCATTGATAATAAGATATCCCCTTCTACAGTAGCCCCATGGCTTCTTTGGTGCCGACTGACAATTCACAGCTGACTTCTGACAGTCAACATTTAGGTATATACCTACATTTTGACTGTCAGAAGTGACAGCTGCTAAACACATGTTTTTTGGCAGATCATATGGTTCGGCGTAGGGATACATAATTTGGTCTGGTAGCTTTTAAAAGCCGTCAGCTGTCAGTCAGCACCAAAGAAGCCATGAGGCTACTGTTCCAGGATTTTTAATGTTTTCTGTCCTTGGTAAATGTTTCTCTGGTGGTCACTAAGCATTTACATTTTTTATTTCTCTACTAGCCCAACTAATCGATGACCTTGAAGGAGAGGATGAATATTGTGACCCTCCCATCCTTCAGTCACACCATTGTACCACGCCTGACTTCGCCTCACAACAGTGGACAGCAGAATTAAAATCGTTGTAACAAGCATAATTTGATGGCACAAAAGCTGAATTTCGGGCACATATGAGCACAAATGCAGTAATAACGAATGGCATAAGAAAATTTTGATTTCGAAAATGTGGCGGGCCAACTTGAACATCAAGCTGGCCCGCCACATTCAAATCGTTGCCATGGGTGGAATTTAATAGCACAAAAGCTGAATTTCGGGCACATATGAGCACAAACGCAGCACTAACAAATGGCATGAGAAAATTTTGATTTCGAAAATGTGGCGGGCCAACTTGAACATCAAGCTGGTCCGCCACATTAAAATCGTTGCCACGCGCATAATTTAATAGCACAAAAGCTGAATTTCGAGCACATATTAGCACAAATGGAGCACAAAAAACTGGCGTAATCAAAATCAAGATATGATGTTTTAAAAAATGTGGCGGGCCAGCTTGAAATCAAGTTGGTTCACCACATTAAAATCGTTATAATTTGAGTAATTAAATAGCACAAACGCCGTGCTTCAGGCACATATGAGCACAAACGTAGCACAAATGTAGCACAAAGGACTGTAGTAATTTCAATTCATTTGGAGAAAGTGGCGGGACAACTTGATGTACGTCTAGATTTGGGGATTTAGAGCGAAAATGTCTCATAATTTCACAATAAGTCTAATTGAATCATATTTGTAGCTCGTTCGAAGCTCATTCCATGGAGTGTTTTTTTTTTGTATTATTCCAGTTTTTTTTATCACTGCATCTTATTACCTGTTCAGGTTATACGCACATATCATTACTCTAGTGGGGTAGGGACAAGAAAGATAGAACTTAGAGGAAATGCACTCACATCGTGAAGGAAGTTTAGGAAAAATACATCCTAGCCACGCTCAGCTTGGATTCGAATCCCGACTTCCTCGTCATCGGCATAATAAACTAGAGGAGGTTTTCGTTTAGTCTTAGAACTCAGAACTTGATACCCGGAAAGTAAACCTTTATAATGCCAAATCATTCATTTAAAATAAAATCTAACTAAAAACTTGACTATATTAAAACTAGTGACGGGATGTTCGAATTCCTCGTATCTTATGGTATTCATTCGAGAGATTCAAGATTCGTAAAAATATCATTAAAGTATCTCAAATACAAGAATTATGAAGACCTTGACTTAGAACAACAATTTTAAGCAACTGGTAAAATGAATTATATAGAATTGTGAAGTTAGAAGGGTAACAAAAAAAACTAAGACAAAATTGTATTAACATAATTAATTTACTAACATAATTAATTTACTATAAAAGTGTTATCTCTTTTGTTTATGACGTAAGAGATACGAAATATCATTTATGTGGCAAGAGCCCTTAAGCATCTTTTTCTAAATTACATTTTAAATATTTTCACCTTAAAATGAAACATTTCTAAGGATTTGAGGATTGTTATTCGAGGAATATTGAATTCAACACGTCTCTAATCAAAACAATATTTTGTTGCTGTAAAAATACCTGAATATTCAAATTATATAGTGGGGAGGGCCTATTGGACCACAATTAAGCCGAGTGACCTTGTAAAAATAAAACGATAGATCAAGTTTAACAAGATAATCCCATTTAATTCCCAGCCACAAAATAAGAGCCCAAGAAGTTGGAGGTGACATTACCTCACTAGTGCGGTTAAGGTGTGGATGAAGGGAACGCGAGAAAAGAGGAGTGTTTTTTAAGTTTTTATAAGAACACTTTTTTTTGGTTGAAATAAAAATATATTACTACAGTAGAAACTCAAGAGTTTAATTTTCTTCACATGGTGATATACACAGTTTTTGAATATCTGCTATAAGCATAAGCATAAGTTAGATGACAAACTTTTAAAATGAAGATAAAAAGTTGTTATTAATAATAATAATATTAATATTTAGCACCGCGTCTTACTACCCGTTCGGGTTATACGCTTAAGTACTAATTACGCTAATGGATTAGGAATTGGGAGGGTTGAATTTAAAGGAAGTGAACCCGCATTTGCGTGGAGGGAGAGTGGAAAACCATTTAGGAAAAACCACCCCCAGTTTACCCAACCGAGATTCGAACCTCGATCTCCCCTTCCTCGGCGGTCGAGCTCAACACGACTAGCGCGTTAGCAAACTACGCCACCAAGGCGGGTAAAAGTTGTTATTAAATTCCAGAACATTCTTGACGTATTATATTCAAGAACTGTTGATATCGCCACGTGAAGAAAATTAAGCTCTCTCTCTTTCTACTGGAACAATTTTTTTTTAAATAAAAAAAAAGTGTCGATATAAAAACTACAAAAATACTGTCCTTTTCTCGCATCTACCAAATTCCCACCTTAACACGCACACATACATACAGAACCACTGTGTCATTGTACCTTGAGAGATCCATGGACACGCTCTGGTGGCGCGTTTGATCATCTTTGCTAGTTCTTCATGTCCTCTCTTCCTTCCGAGAAGTTTGCCAACATGAGCAGAAGAGGGAGAGAGGAAGCAGGGAGGGGAAAACACAATGAAAATAAAATGTATGATCACAAGTTCTCACTCGTTGGCTCTCACTTCACTTTCGCCATGCTTCTCAAGCACCGGATAGAATCGTGTTTCTTTTTTTCTTTTTTTTCCCTGTGGCAGTGCCAAAGGGCAGATCCGACTATCACAACCTATTTATAGCTAGATCGCCATAGTAAGAGCCTTATCTGGCAGTTAAAAAATAGCTACTCACTCTACTTTCATGCAACCAGAATTCATGGGAACGAGAACAAAGGCGTCAATTTCGTATGTTCTTAGCTTACGCAGACGGTGAGGTCGGAGTTCTAATACTGGCTGGGTGTGCTTTGATATTATTTATAAATGTCTTTCCACTATACTCCCACGCCGATTAGGGTCAAATGGATCTAATTCATATATATTCCAGCATATAATACACACACACACACACCTGTGTTCGGAAACTCATCGCCCAAACTGCATATATAGTTTGTTGTTACATCCGGAAAACTATGTTAATACCACTAAATTGTGTTCAAAGTATCGGCGTACAGCGCCTGGAGAGCAAAGCTGTTCAAGCATGCGTATATTACACGCCTCGACATCTTGGAGCACGGCAGCAGAACATACCACAAATAATAATAAACAACAAATAGGCCCATCTAAAAATGTGAATACGTTCTGAGGGTCGTCATTAACGGTCCTACATCACAGAAAGCGCTTGCCATTATTACATGCGCAGTGCCGCGCGCCTAACTCCTACGCAACTTGTTGTACACGGCTGCTTGAACAGCTATGCTATCCTTGCGCGTTAGACCGAAACTATGAACACAATTTAATGGTACTAGCATAGTTTGCCGGATGTACAGTAGCCCCATGACTTCTTTGGTGCTGACTGACAGCTCACAGCTGACAGCTGACGGCTTTGAAAAGCTACCAGACTAAATTATGTATCCCTACGCTGAACCATATGATCTGCAAAAACCATGTGTTTAGCAGCTGTCACTTCTGACAGTCAAAATTTAGGTATATACCAAAATGTTGACTGTCAGAAGTCAGCTGTGAACTGTCAGTCAGCACCAAAGAAGCTATGGGGCTACTGTAAGTGAATAGGGATTTTGTATTACTTTTGGTTCCTACAAAATTTATGTGCAGTTTGAGCTATGAGTTTCTGAACACCTTTTTTAAATATATTATATATATATATATAAATATATTATATATTTATATATACATACAGACACACTAACAAGGGTAAGATAAGTGGAGACAGCTAACAGAAGGTTCTTTATTGCAAACATTGGTTGGAAGTATTATTAGAATCCTTTGATAACACTTTTTTACTGACGATATAGTATTAGTAAGTAAATAATAATAATTATTATTTCCGACTGGGTTGACATTAATTACTTTCAACCAATGTTTACAATAAAGAACCTTGTGCTAGGCCAGGAGGCGTTGTAAGACGCGGTACATGAAAAACTTTGATGCATTCAAACTACACCAAACCATGTGTTTTAAAACTCTTTCTTTTGCCAAGAGGAGTACTATTTGACGGCTGTAAGATAAATGTAGCAACTGTTCTTTTTATGTATTAGCCACGCCAGTGGTCACATGGTATAAAGTGTCAGTCTCACAAATGAAAACATGGTCGGTGACCGGGAGTTCAAAGCTCGAATTTCAGCTGGCTCCACTAGAAGGTGGATTTACATATATGATTTATCACCGTGGTTTTCCTATTCAATCTCTAGGTTGATGCTGGTTTATTTCCTCAAAAACAGCCCTATTCATTCCTACGCTTTAGATTAAGGTGTCAATAACATAGGTTTTGAACGCATTTGTATTAAAAAATTGTTAATTCACAGCTATTTTTAATAGGCCCTATAATCTGTAATCTAAAATATTATTCTTATGTTAAGTTAAATATAATATGGCATTGTTTAAATTCCTGGAATTACATTCTCAGTATGAAACGTTAATTACTCTGTGGAATAATACCTACATTACTGTGTTGGTGAGTGTGAGGACGGATTTATATATTTTATTTGTGTCAATAAAAGTGCACATGTAAGTGTTGTTACGTCGTAAAACATTCACAGGAAAGCTGAACAAAAGACTTTCTACACAAAACAACAGCGGGAGAATCTTAAAACTGACCCATGCAGCCCGTAGAAGTGGGGTGCACGGATAGCGTGCCAGAACAACTTTTTTTAGCACCGTGTCTTACTACCCTTCTGGTTATACGCGTATGTAATTACACTAATGGCCAAAAAATGAGGAAGTTTAAATTTAGAGGAAGTGTACCCGCATTTTTGTGGAGTGATAGAAGTGAACCATTTAATAAAACTACCTTCGAAACTACCGGGATTGTAAAATATTTGCAACGTTTAACACAAGGTTTACAATTTCAAATTTAATGGTTTTAAGGATGGGAAGAGCAACTTAAGGAAATGTTCTGGCGAGGAAAAAGAAAAAGGAAATAAATCACAATGAAAATCAGAGTACCTGGCCAGGATTCGATTCCCAACCTGCTTGTCAACGTGCTTTGGACAATTCGGTTGATTCTATCTTAATTACAATACATTTTGTAACAAATTAATCACTTTTTTTTAACGAGAACACACAGTTTTTACAATTTGTTTTTTTATGGAACATGAAAAATAGTTTCTTAAAGATATGAAACAATGTTCTATAGAGCCATTCAGTTATTTTATTTCAAGTCTAACGTTTCAACAATGCACTACAAAAGTTACCTTCCTATTGTACAAATCTTACAAGTACAACGACAAAGCAATCACAATATTATAATTATGTTGGAACCGCGCATAATAATTTAAGACAGAGCCAACCCATTTAAATAACGCATTGTTAGGCAAAACCTAATGACTTAATTTTCTTGATCATAAGCTATGGAAATTCAAGTGTAATATGCAGGCTTTGACTCACTCGTGTTTAAACGGTCTTGACCTTGAAAAAAAAATTGAACAATCGGAAGCGTAGAAAACGAACCGTGTCCAAAATAATTATTTCACGTGTGTTTATAATGAGCCGCAACCAGTATCACACAGGAAGTTGAAACAATCCATTAGGTGATAAGGTCGGCCATCTTGTTCATATTTTCAACCAGAAATGATTGTTCTATGGTAAGTATTTAAGTACAAATACTTACGAACCAGTGACTTAATTAGGGTGAGGAAAATGGGGCACGTAACCTGGGCGCCAAATTTAAGGGGGTGTCATCTAATGCTTAAAAAAAAATGCAAACCCGAATGTGTTATTGTATTGCCTATCTTGAAATTCATGGTGGGAAACTTCTACTTTCACGTATTCATACGTAAGGTCACGATATATGCAAATGTCACTTTTGATAATATATTATCAATAGGCTACCTTTAAAATAACACAGATTTTTTAAATCTTTTTCATCAGCGTTTCTTATTATCTGTTCAGCTTATACGCATATGTGATAATTATTCTAACAGGGTAAGGATGAGAAAGGAAGTATTTTAGAGGTAATTTACCTGCATGTGAGTGGAAGGAGAGTGGGAAATCATTTAGGAAAATCCACCCTAGTGGGGACACTCACACACACACACACACACACACACGCGCGCGCGCGCATGCACTAAAAGGCCCTTTTTATTAAAATAAGACTGTAGATTTGTACCAAACACTGGATCCAGTTTAGAATCTGTGTAATTATTTTACTCAAACATGATAACGTCAAATTAGAAATGATAGCAAGTGAGAGTGTGATAATGCTTGCACTGTAGTGCTTGTTGTATGACCGGCCAAGATGAATAGATAGATTTTGTGGCAGGATTGATAAAGTTTGTGCCTTGACCAGGCGTTCAAGTCTCTGAAATGCCATCTCCAAATAAAAGTGCTCTGTTGTTTATTTTATATGTAAAATCGTATAATTACAACAGTGGATATTTTTAAAGCGTTTTTAGTTCAGTATCAACACAGAAATTTCAAATAAGTCTAATGTTTCATTATTTAGCTTTTTTAACTGAAAAATGAACGACATTACAGATATTATTATTATTTGAGGAATTTAACGTACACTTTCTGAACCGACTGATTATATCAGCACACGAGAATTTCTATGATCGAGAGCGAAAGGACCTAGTAATTTTGCCGAGAAAGGTATTTTCTCATACCTTCCAGGGTTATTTTTCAATCGACACGGGACCGACGGCTTTACTTCCCCTCAGAAGGAAGTTGTGGATTTTTATTGCTCAAGAAAAAACTGTCGAGCTCGGCTTGGTTTGAGCCCACGGACATTGAGTCCTGATGCGAACACCATTATAGAGCTATTTTGTACACTCCGTTTACCTTGAAAAGAATGACCTTGACGAATTACACTATCCTATAAGCTGCGCCATAGTGGAACCATGAGCGGTAAGATTGTTTCTGACTGTACCTTTATGGGGAAACGAAGGGTACAGGCTATGTACATTTTGTTTGCCTTCCCTAGCTCCAATATTTATTGTGCATCAAGTATTAAATACTATACTTCTCCAAAGAATACTTTTGATTCCCTATCAACCAGGTGACTTATGAACAAGTGTTTGATAATTTATTGTTTCATAAATATCAATTGATATCTTTTTTTTAAATGTTCAATTTCCTTAATAATGTTTGTGGAGATTTATTGTGTCTACTAGCACATTATAAAGGTGTCCTATTTCTTGATCTTTGCATACAAATTGAATGCCAACTTAATCTATCCTTGTAACTAAAAGTGAGGTACGGCGGGAGTCCCAAAAATGCTTACTTTATATCTAACAAGTGCACTCCTGAGGCTAGCAATGCTTCATTTAATACGAAAAGACCAGCTTGGCTGGCCACACCTTCTAAGGCATCACTCTCGTAGACTAGACTGCCGATGACCGGGAGATCTGGGTTTGAATACCGGTTGGGTATACTGAAAGGGTTTTTTCCCTAAATTGTTTTCCACTCTCTCTCTCTCCCTTCACGCATATGCAGGCACACATTCTCTAAATTAAATCCTCCTCATTCCTAAACTCATTACCGTAATTGGTACATATGCGTATAGCAAGTAGTAAAACGAGGTGCTAAAAAGAGTGTATGCATACGATAATTATATATATTACTTATTTACTCCATGGCATTAGGAGCTCGAAAGTTCATTGCCGCACTCACAAAAGTACACAAACTATCTCTTATTGAGCTATTAATATCAATTCCACCCCATTACACCCTATCCCTGTCTTGAGTTATCTCCATACAGTCCACCTCATTATACCCTATCTCTTTCAGGTCCATTCTAATGTTATCCTCCCATCTGCGTCTAGGTCTTCCCAATGGTCTCTTCCCATTGGGTTTGCCAGTCAATATCCTGAACATGATTCTAGATTCTTCCATTCGCGCTGCATGTCTTGCCCACTGTAGCTTGCGAGATGTGACTACCCTAAAAATCAATGCCTTGTGATGTGTACATGGTATTTAACTCGCCATTATGTATAACATAACCTCCTACATTCTCCTGCAGCACCATAGCTTTTTGGACCAAATATCTTCCTAAGCACCCTATTTTCGAACACCCTAAATTAATAATAAATATTAGTTTTCTAAAATGATAATAATACAGTTTGTTAATATTCTGGAATTGTAGACTTCGTATAAAACTTAGCAAACAATGTTTCGAATTTTCTTCAAATAAAACCACGGAAATGTAGGTTCAAATAATAAGTTCAATTTTCAACCATGGATTCGAGTATTGAGAAACTGCCTATACATTTGAGGCAGATGATTATCTTTTTGGGGAACCCAACAACAATAACACCGGCAAAAAAAAAGTACTTTTACTCATAACGACTGTAATTACACTAGGCGGGTGTACTTGCATCGAAGCATCTGATGATCAGTACCAACCAGCTGCAATAGAGATTTTTTTTCACTTTCTTTTCAGGTGAATACTGGCGCAGTTTCTTAGCAATATATCCCCTCGACTCTATACATCCTGTTTATTTATGGAAAGCAGTTTCGAGACAGTACTGGCAGTAAAACTTACGAGCATATACATCAGGGTTCGCAAACTCACGGCCCGCGGGGCACATCAGGCCTGCGAGACATATCTGACTGCCCCCCTCTTGCCCGTAACACTTTTATATTAGATCTGCTATCCAGCCTGCAGACATATACGCACACAAAAAATTATAGTTTAATTTCAGCGTGTACATATTGTTAAATAACCAAAAACACTTAAAAAATATAGCACAGTGATTGAAGATAATTCTATCACTTTAATTACTTGATTGTGGGAATTTTTATTTATATAATTTAATAAATACTGACTCGAGTATTTTACTAACCCACATAAACATTTGGGAAATATACTTTTAAAATATTTTAAACATATATTCATGATTTTAAATACTTAGCATCAAATAGATAGTAAAGACCTACATCGGTGGGCACGTGGATTAAACGTCACGGTATTATGATCTAGTTTGCCGGTGTCGGGGAGGTTTAAGAGTTAAAATTCCAGCCGGATGTAAAGGAGGGATGTTTTTCCTATATGGTTTCCCACTTTTTTTTTTATCACCGTGTCTTACTAACCATTTGGTTTGGGCCTATACGCATATATATATATATGAGAGAGAAAATGATATCAGTGGTTTCAAACGTTGTGGACCACATATAGAAACATGTTTGCTTGGTTGTATTTAAAAAAAATTTTTTTTTGCATCAAGTCTTATTACCCGTTTGGACAATGCATATAATCATATTAGTGAGTAAGGGATGAGAAATACATCATTTAGAGGAAACGTAACCGCATTTGAGTAAAAAATGTGGGAATGCATATATGCCTAACCCAAACGGGTAGTAAGACACGGTGGTGTATATATATATGTATATATATATATATAATACACACATAAGCACGCACACATACTAGACACGCTACAAGGAGTTGAAAATAATATCTCCTCATTGTTTAAATGACGACGAATGTGGCATTTTTTTCCTCCACACAATTTTCTCCTCCCTCCTACCCTTGGAATATATATCCCTTCCCCACATTACGTGATGTCTGGAGGCGAACGTATGTGTACCAACCACTTTTGAACAACACCTGCCGTCTGCAGCGCACAGCTTTACTTACGAAGGGTGCAGTGTAGTAGACCACGGACCATGTCTTGCACACAAACACAGAACTCCATCCATCCCTTCCACTCCCAAGGCTAGCCCAGAGTAAACTCGCCCTTATGGTCAGCGGTACGTGGGGCTGGCCATGCAGATGCCGGTATAACAATGAAACACGCAGGTCATCAAACAACGCTACCTTCTTGACAATGACCCGGATTTGAATCTAAGAGGCTGTCCTGAGGATGATGTTTATATCACCAAAGTCTCGCATCATCTCTGAAGATGGATTCGAGTGGATTTTTTATAGCTCCTTTTCATATATATTTTTATTTTAAGTTAGATATTTTTATTTGCCGATAGCTTTTAAGGTGAGGATGTAGGGGACGAGAGAAAAGTCAAGTGTTTTTACAGTTTTATAGCAAAACATTATTTTGGTAAAAATAAAGACAATATTGCTTCAGTACAAACATAAGTGTTTAATTTTCTTCAAATAGTTATATCAACTGTTGTTGAATATCTGTCATGAGCATAGTGGCATTAGATGAAAAACTTTTAAATGATAATAAGTTATTATAAAATTTCAGGAAACCCTTGACAGATATTCAATAGCTGTTGATTTCGCCATGGGAATAAAATTAAACTTCATGTTTGTATTGAAACAATATTTGATTTATTTTTACCAAAAAAAGTTTTTATGTAAAAACTGCAAAAACACTTAACTTTTCCCGCCTGCCCTGCATTCTCACCTCAAATGAGGCTCGAGCAGTGATTCATTCCCAACCTTTTACATAGCGTGGACCTTCTGAAGCCGTAGCCAACATTCATCTGATGTGATGGCTGGTGCTGTTTTTTTGGGCAGTCAGCCTTTGAGTGTTAGGATCAACCGAGGATAATTTCCGATTTAGGTCTGACTACACTGTTTCTATATTTATTCTTAATATTCGCAAGAGGCGATAACGTTGTCTCGCACTGATGAGTGCTGGCAAATGACATAAAGTACTTTAATGCCCTTTTGGAAAAATCAGGACGCACTGAGTGAGCATGCAACCAAAAGTCAAATAACTATAATGAAGGAAATAGCATCTTGCCAATTCACATGGCATTTGAAAGTTGGTCCCGGACGCCTGCAGGACTCTCCATAGAACCCAGATTGATAGCCGCTGCACTATATATATTACTATTACTAAGGAACATTACCACATGGTCTAAGAATATGATAGGAAGAACAATCTGTAACAGGTATTAAAACTACCAAAGCTACTTCCAGTTGTCACTTTTGATATAGAGTATCCATACCTAGGCCCTACTGATAAAATAATACTATAGTAGTGTGTTTGTTGGTAGGAAGAACAGTTTATAAAATACAAATATATCTTTTAAGTACAACAATAATAACATTTTACTACAATATTAGTATTATTTTATAGGTATTGATACTACCTATCTAGAATGACAGCTGAAGATCACATGGCTTGCAGCATATGACTAAGTTATACAAAGGTATGGTTTTATTAACTCTTGTAACTGTTTGATTCAGATCTTCCTACCTAAATCCAACCATATTAATGTTGACTGCAATAAAAGTATGTATTCCTAAAAGGTACCTCTTATCATGTTCTTACTGTACTGATTCAGATTCACAAGGTCCCTTCAAGTCGAGTAGCACACAAGTTAACAAAGAACAAATTATTTCTTATTAATTTAATGCCTATGCTAATTAGTTTTAAAACACAATACACAAATTACTTCTATAAAGACTAATTATAAAATATAAATGAGTCTTAATGGTGCGTCACAGGCAATCGCTATTTCAACTCATCAATATATAACGGGCCTGTAACCTCCCTGTTCATACATTGAAGTAAAAAACTCGTATTTTTTATCCTCGTAGTACTTGACCTCAAGAATCCATTATTGTGTCAGGCCGCAACACTTTGCATGTTGAGGCTGGTTGGAGCGTAAGTTTACGTTAACATGTATAGTATGTATAGTCTAATTCTGCTGGAACGAGCCTTTTATAAAATGCAAACATATTTCTGTACGGTCAGCAATGATAACATTTTAATATACAGTACAGTATTATAAGGGTTATTTTATAGGTGTTGATAATATGTTTCAAAAGTTATAACTGTAGATCACATGACTAGACGTATGAATATATTAAAACAGGTTTAACAAATTTTGTAACTATCGGGTACAGTTCTTGTTACATACATCCTACTATACACAATTTTGGCTGCACGCAGATGACTGGCCGTTCGGGCTATTAGAATTTCTTAGAACCACGTCTTGCTACCCGTTCTGGTCATCACGCCCATGTACTAATTACATTAGTGGATAAATTATGAGTAAGGTTGGATTTCTAAGAAGTATACTTGGATTTGCGTGAAAAAACATTTTGAAAAAACCACCCTCAGTACACCCAACCGGGATTCAAGCCCCGATATCCCCGTCATCGGCAGTCTATCCTATTGCGAGAGTGACGCATTAGACCATGAGGCCACCGAAGCAGGTTATTCGAACTTAATTAGTGTATGGGCGCAGGATGAGGAGTTTAATTTTTAAAGTATATAATGCACCAGTAATCGCCTCGATAGAATGTATGGAAAACCAACTACCCCATAGTGCACCTGTAGTCGAGATTTAGATCTGTCCTACCAGATCACAGTCAGGAGCGCAAATCCTTACACCAACCTTGACGTTGATATTAAATTAGATTGTAAACATAAGCAACTTTCTCAGAGCGCAGCTGCTTTGGGAACAGTGAATAAAACCAACAATTTCTACATTATTTTTTTCCTAATTTACCGCCAGAATCAGCTGCAAGGGTGGTGTTATGGACTCTGACCCGGTGGAAAGGCGTTAAATCCCCAAACGGTCACATTAGGAGTGTTTCATTTAGACGATGCGATTAACAATCTTCTATCAAGACGAATACTGGCGCATTTCCTTAAAATTTACCCTCGTAGTCTTGTTTTTTATTTAAATTATGTAGTAATAAGTTGCTAATCGCCACCAAATCAAAGAAATTGTTTTTTCTATATAAATCACTGATAGTCAACGCACGTAATAGTGCCCTTTTAGTTTATAATAATCAATATTATGAGACCCTGACTGTACACATTCACATTGGGAGTCACGCGGTATAAGGAGTCAAGCTCGCAATAGCCTGGATTGCCGGTGAGGGGCTGATCTAAGTCCTAGTGTCGGGTTGGGCGGGAGCATAGCAATGGTAGGTTATTTTCCCATCACCTCTTCAAGTAGGTTCTTAAACCACCCTTTCTCACCCCTACCGTTTAGATCAAATCGTTACCTGCACAGGTGGTCACGCGAACAAAGGCATCGGAGCTCGCAATAAAATTAAGTGACAATAACGAGGAGGCGAGAGTTTGAATCCCAGCCCGGTGTTTTGTAGATTTTTTTCCTTCTTCTAACTCCATGAAATTGTGGGTAAAGTTCCCCTAAATTCTTCTTCTCGTCCCCACCCAGATCAGTTCAAATATACGAATAAGCCGCGCATCTGACAAAACACATCCGTCAGCATAAACTAGTTGATTAAAATGCAAGCGCATCAAGTTTCATCTGAACGAACTGTTTAGCAAACTGCCACCAAAATATTTCTTTATTATTATTTCATTAATAAATAGCTCACCCGTGTGACAAGGAAATACTACAAGGGAATAGAAACAAAGCGTTCTAAAATCTCTTCCGTCGACACGTCTCGAGGCGTGACTTTACAGCTTTTAAAATATGATGAAATTGTATTCAATTTAAATACAACGTTTAGGATATTATGGTAACACGATGGTGTAAAGCAGAGCCGGATAGAATGCACCAACTCGGCACGAATGATGAGTCGAACAATCGAGAGTTGGCGTGATATTAGCCAGTTGGACAGATGTGGAACACTTTGTCTTTTGACGCAGCCAAGGTTTTCTTCACACGGTCATTTACGGGTGTTATAAGAAGCAATAAGTTTCAAGAAATGATAAACGGATTGATTAGCGAGTCGTATACAAATAATCGAGTACAACGTTTTACTGTCGCCTTCCATTTACATTCGAAGAGGTGTGTTCAAGAAGTTAATGAATAGGAAATACATATAATTGATTTTTATTACTCCACCCACATCATACTCCTCTTACACATATTTACATTAATAGGGTAGGGATGAGGAAGGTTACATTTTTAATAGAACGTACACGCATTTGCGTAGAGTATGAATCCATTTGGGACAAAACCACCTCAACACATCTGGCCGGGATTTGAGCCCCGACCTCATCATAGGAAAACCATACAAAGCGTGACCAACGTCTATGTATGCTTACACACCGTTTGGGGTTATATCAATTTAGATGATTGTAATTTGCAAAACGTTTGAGATTTTGGTTGGTTACAATTTTTTTTATATCGAGTATAGCCTCGCACCGGTGGCCACGCGGACAGAGGCGTCAGAGGGATTCAAGTAATCGAGGATTCAAGCGTCCCCTATCGTTTTATTTTAATTTTTTTCTCGTTCCCAAACTACAGCTACGCATTGAGAAAAATATTTACTCCGAATTGGGAAAAGGTGGGTTTTGTCGGACAAAGACATTCAGAAGAGTGAATCAGCAAAGAGGGACAAAAAAACCTCCATTCCTAACTTATTCCAAAAGTACTAAAACCCTTTCACACACGTAGATCTTTTTTAACAACAAACCGTAAAATTATTCCTCCCCCTCTCTCCAACTCCTCAAATGCGAAAGTTATCTTTATTTTCAAGGCTATATGCCAGTATGGCTTTTAAACCATTGGGGGGTGAAAATAACCCTCTTTAGGAATATGGTCCTTTTCAATCCTTAGTCACTGACAAACAATCTTGTCACAAGACTGGAAGGGTTTTTTCCCTCCAAAGAAAATACACCTAGTTTGACTTGAATTTCAACTTTGCAAACCTTTCTAAAACTAGACCTCTTTCATTCAATAAACACAGTTTCCACCAGCGGTATTTTCGTTCGCCCGTTTCCAGAAATTTCGAGTTGTTTGTGGGGAAAGAGAAAAGACAGAAATACATGTTTGAAAGATTACAGTTTTTTTTTTGTTCACTATAAAAGTTTGGACCAGATGATAAGAAGAAAGGAGGGAAGGCAAAAAGAATCGGTCGAGGTAAGGGTTATTCTCAAATTACAACTCGGTTCACATCCACAGGAAATCGCACAGAAAATAAAAATAAAAACGATCGTAAAATGGACTCTCAAAATAAACTCAGGTTTACTGTGTTTGCCTTCAACCTGTAGGGACACCGGTTCTATTCCCCAGCATGGGGTGAAGGTTTTATACTATAATTTTCCAACCAGCATGATTATGCACTCCTAACATCGCCTGACTCCAATCCAAACCAACCCAAATGGAAATATTAGATTATACCACCATTTGATTTCCTACTCTCTCTCCAAATAGAAGTAGGTTCGATTTCTTGAAACTAAGTCTCCTTCAAGTATGCTTAATGTCATTATAGTGTACGACTATAATATGTATGTTTATAGTATTTTAAGAAGAAGTTAAAATGTACAATTCCGTGATGGATATATCGTTTCAATAGTTTCATCATACCTTTTTCCACAATAATTTTACATTAGCACTTAATCACGTGCAAATCGTAACTTTTTTCCCTGCATTAAAATGTTTAGTAAAACCATAATTTTAAATGCAAGTAAAATATCACTAAAGGAAAATAAATCAAGACACAAAATAATAATTTATCTATAAATTATCAAATGATAAATTTATTTCTTATAGTTTATGTAAAATTATGAAACAAAATCTTATAAAGATCCGAAACCAAATCATCAAATTAAACTTTAATAGTGAATCTTACCCGCTTCGGTTGCCGCGTGGTCTAACGCGCTACTCTTGCAGTAGGCTAAACTGCTGATGACGGGGAGATCGAGGTTCGAATCTTGGTCGGGTGTAATGAGGGTGGTTTTTCCAAAATGGTTTTCCACCCTACCTCCAAGGCAAATGCGAGTACACTTCCTGTTTATATAACCTTCATATTCCCTAAAACCATTAGCGTAATTAGTACATAGGCGTATAATCCGAACGGGTAGTAAGACACGGTGCTAAAAAAAATAGTGAATCTTACAAAATTATATGAAAAAAACCTTTCGAAAAAATCCCTTACAAAAAAAATTGTAAACTTAGACACAAATAAAATGAGAAGAAAACATATTTAAATTAAAATGATAGGCCGTCGTTATATTTTGGTAAATATCGAACTTGACAATGAATATCCATCCTTAAGGACTGGACGAAAATGGATCATGAGTTTATGTACGTGAACATCATTCTCCATGTTCCTACACCTTCCTAGAGAATGAAAACACTACTTCTAACGAAAGTAAACCACCGCTAGAAAGTGTAATAAAATAAGTACGGTAGTATCCTTTAGGCTAGTCATTGTTATATTATGTTATCAGAGATGTTGACACGATATTCGAGCGAAATGAAAGTGTTGCTAATCTTGGCAAATGTCGTAACTTGCAGGTTGACAACGCTAAGAGAGTGGCCATGTTGATCGCTACCAAGAGAACGTTTAGTCAGCGTTACCACAATGGACTGCATACCAGGAGGATGGTTTTTAATCTCTGCCATAAATTTTGCTAGCTTAAAAACTTTTTATGAACAGTACGTCTCTCGGTTTGGTTGCTGGAGCTAAGGATTAAGATATTGATAATTGCTGTAGCTCCCAGTATTAATGTTATTGTCATTCCCTCTGTAGCTCCCAGTACGTATGTTATTGTCACTCCCTCTGTAGCTCCCAGTACGTATATGTTATTGTCACTCCCTCATGTAGCTCCCAGTACGTATATGTTATTGTCACTCCCTCCGAAGCCCTCAGTACGTTGATGTTGTAAGTTGTAGCCACTCTGAAGCACCCATTTTGCCCATGCTACTATCAGTGTGGCCGTGCCCTAAGACTCACTCCACGGACTACTGAGCTGGACAGTGAGCTATTCGGGCCACTAGGCCACTGAGGGGTGCCCACAATGGGCTGGCTAATAAAACACAAATACTTTCTCTAAATCAATACAGGGAACTAACTGTAAGTAAGAATTTCGATCGTGCTGCGAAACAAGACCGGTTCCTATACAAAAACACACCCGTTAACTTTATGGTCACAAATTAATTTGTGTGTGTGTGTGTGTGTGGATTTACTGTAGTTTTCATGTTTTGGGCCATCCTGCACAATTATAACTCAATCCGAAACGATATTATTTTAATCTCGAACCAGAGAGTCGACAGTGAGATTGCTTGCTCTAAGCTAGTTTTTAAATATAGGGTTATTTATATTTATTGCAAGGTTACCCAATTAAATAGGAATGCAAAGGGTGAATAAAAGAAAGCTCTGGAATAAGAAATAAAAATCTATTAAGTGTTGGAAGGGGGGGACGGGGAGGAAATCAGCGCAACCGGTTGGCAGTGAAATGGGACTCTCCCAGAGTCAAGAGTTGTTTCAACTATCCGTGCGGTGATACAATTAATAATTTTTGTGTGCTTCAAGTCTTACCACCCACCTTGGCTATCCACATATTTTTACACTTAAGATGGGGTGCTAGTGAGCGTGAGTTTAGGGCAGTATTTTCGAAGTTTTATAGCATAAACATTTATTTGGCCAAAATAAATCAAATATTTCTTCTATAGAATCATAGAGTTTAGTTTTCCGCACATGATAATCTCAACAGTCCTCGAATGTCTGTCAAGGGTGTCCTGGAATTTAGTGACAACTTTTTCTTTGCATTTAAAAAGTTTGTCACCAAATTCCGCTATGCTTATGAGAGATATTCAAGAACTCTTGAGATTAGCATGTGCAGAAAGCTAAACTCTATGTTTATATAGAAGAAATATTTGATTTATATTGGCCAAAAAATGTTTATGCTATAAAAACTGCAAAATTAATGCACTAAACTGGTGCTCACTAGCACCCCACCTTAAGGTGGGAGTGTAGGGAAGGCATGTTAAGGGCAATATTTTTGAAGTTTTTATGTCAAAATTTTTGTTTGTATGTAAATGTTACTCAAATATTACTCTAGTAGAAACATAGAGTTTAATTTTCTTCACATGGGGATATCACCGGTTGATGAATATTTGTCATGAGCATAGTGGCAATAGATGAGAAACTTTTCAAATGAAGATAAAAAGTTATCATTAAATTCCAGGACACCCTTGACAGATATTTAACAACTGATGATATCACCATGAGAAGAAAATTAAACTCTTATGTTTCTACTGAAGTTTTTTAAAAAAATTCTGAGGAAGATATAACTGTCGAGGAAATGTATTGGCATTTGTTTGGAGAGAATGGGAAAACATTTAGGGAAAACAAAATCCTCTGGGTGCAATGACATTAGTTTCTCTAGATTCCTTTTCCAAGTTCTTCCTCTCATCTCTTTACTCCTGACAATCGTTAATAACCCTTGTGTAGAACGCAAGAGAGTAAAAACAAAAACATCAACATTCATAATCGAGATCTTTTATACGGCTTAGAAGTATTATTTTTGGGAAAAGTAATGAAAACTACAGCAATAAATACACGATACGCATTTTTGATGATAGAAACTTTTTTTTGCGCTCAAAATTGATTAACATTTTACTGCAATAATTGTAGGCCCTAAGAGTTTATAGGTATTGATGCTATCTGTTAAGAGTGACATCTTCAAATCACATGACTTGACGTATGAATAATATATCAAAGAAGTTTTGAGTAACTTTAGTTACTGTTAGATACTATCCTTCAACAAAGCAATACCCGCATCTGTGAGCGTGTGGTATTTGGAGTTAACCTCGTCAGGTCTGGTTTGCCGGTAGCAGCAAGGGCGGAGTTCGTGCTAAGGGTGGGTTTCCCCCCCTAAAAGTTTACAGCTCTTCATCTACACCAATGCGTACCTATATATCGTCTCCCAAAAGACGTAGTGGCGTAACTGTGAACATGGTCATTTTTAGTTAATGGCACCATGATAATCGTCTTGCTAAGAAGTATATTGTGACAAAGTGGCATATCTCTATCGCTAACCGTGTTACAGATAAATGAGTTTACGTAGTGACGTATCTACTTTGAAAAGGCGGGGGGGG
>CABFWB010000037.1:367636-381322 GCA_902151455.1 Timema bartmani
AACCCCCCCCCCCTGACTACGGCCTTGACCAGACCCCAGACCAAGTAAAAAGAAAGAAGGAAACCAACCTAATACCAAAAGTATGTTTTTGACTTTGTCAGGAATAGAACCCGAGAACTTTAGATCAGTAGGCAGACGTGATTTATAATGAGAAAAATAATACAACTAATATGTATTTACACTTTCCAGACACAGCTAAACTTTAAATAATTACATATAGCATGAAAATCTTCTACATGTTAGTTGACCTAACACTACACCTACTAGAGTTGTGGTGACGGTCTCCTACTGCTTTCAAGGGTTTAGATCTAGGAAGGTTGAGTGCATTACGTTACACGTATAGGCCTATATCTCCTTTCTGGGCACATAATTATTCATTGTTAATACGTACGTACACTTCATTTAGGCTACATTGAAAGGTAGCAGTTTTACTTTTGACTGCTTACACGAGAGTTCATTTTTTAAGCTACACCAGAGGTGAGCAAACCTTTCTTCCCGAGGGCCACACGGACATTTGCAAGGTTTCTAGAGGGCCACCTAAAGATGAAAATTTTCCGCAGTGGCGGCTTGTGGTGGAAGGATTAAATTATAGAGGCGGCACCTAAAGCCTATTGTACTTCAAAATATAGTGTGTTAGGCGATGATTAGGTTATAAGAAGGGAACACGGGGGTGGAGTAGGGGGAGGGGGAGGGGTAGTTAGGAAGCACAGAGGATAGGGGGGAGACAAATATCAGGCCAACTTAAAATTATTTTAATTAACTTATTGATGAAAAAAATTAAATTTTGATTTATGAACATAACGGGTCTACAAAGGCTCACTTTCATTTGTTTCTTTACTTATTTTTTTAGCACCGCGTCTTACTACCTATTGGGGCTATATACCTATGTACTAATTACACTAATGTGTTAGGGATGAGGAAGTTTGAATTTAGGGAAATTGCACCCGTGAGAGTGGAAAACTATTTAGGAAAAACCACCCTCAGTATACCCGACCGGTATCAAACACCGATCTCCCCGTTATCGGCAGGCTTGTCTATTACGAGGGTAGCGCGTTAGACCGCGCAGCCCCCGTTGTTGCTGGTGTTAACACCCTTAGGAGAAATTAATCTTAAGGATAAACGTTGACATTTGGGATATATATATATATCGATTACATTAGTTCCATTTAATGAGTTGAAATTATCTTACAGAAATAATAATTGAAAATTTTCCATTTTGGAAAATTTTCCTTCTCCCATCTATAGGGCCACCATGTGACAAAAATATATTTAATTTACTTTATTATGAACTTTTTTTCACACAAAAATACGTTTATTAGTCATACAAATTATATAACTTTGGTGCACAAAGAAAGTAGCAAATAAACTCTTAATATGGCATAGCAAATAAATTTAAATGTCATCACTCATGTTGCTTCTTAGCCTCTCTAAATGTTGTTTGGTAACTACTCAAACTGTTCTCGTTAATGGGATGTATGAACTTGTCCAAAATACCGCGGGCCGCACAAATTGACGTCGCATAGTTTGCCTCCCCTGAGCTACACCATAGTGGAATCAACCATGGTAAGTTTGCTACCTTCCAGGGTAAGTTAAGTGTACATACACTTTATATACAATGAATAAGTCACGTCAGACGCATGTACAGTCACATCCATGATCTTGGTAGGAAGCCCGTTTGGGAAGGCGTTATTTCGTACCAGAACCCTATTGTGTATTAAGTTATATTTTGGTAGAATAAAATACCTTCGATAGCGGAATTCCTATCAAAATCAGGATCAATTATGTTTTCGATTATATATATTTAATTTTCCAGGATAACTGAATAGTATTAAATAGCTAATCTGTTGGTTTTTTTCCCTCTTCGGCAGTGTTTATTTTGTATCTGCCCCTACCAAAGATGGAAGACCAAAACCACGTGCGTTGGCAAGTCTAACCTCACACATCTACACACATGGTGACTATACTTGCTCGCAAGAACGCATCACGTGTACATTGATTGTGCATACACATGTGACATCACATCATATGTTAATACGTGGCTCACTAGGAACCCAGATGAAAATATAAGATATAAGGTCACTGGTATTTAAGGGTGACACCTCCATCATCGAGAAATTGCTGCGTAGACATTCAGCAATAACGAAATATTTAAGTCTACCATGCGTTCTTTCAAAACATGGTTCACGCCAAAATAAATTCGAACGATTCTCACAGGGCTCTTTTTCCTTTGACAGCCCTACAGTTTGAGTTTTATTTATAGAAAATATAGTATTCCTTCTAATAGTAATGGTGTGTGCTGGGCTGGCTGTGAAGAATAAAGTTTGCTGTCTTTGGGATAGATTAGTTTGTAAGTTTTGTGCTTAAATAACATTTTTAAAGTGTACGCTAAATTAAATCTCTCTCTCATTAAAAAACAACCTACCATTCAGAAGTCTCGTCAGAAATATTTGTTTCCCTGTTTCACTGATACCTCAAGGGGAACAAGAGCGTTTGGTTCATTCAAAAAAATAAATATATTGATTGTTTTGGAGCAGTTATTCCCGGGGGGGTTTTATGACCAGCCAGTCTGGGGGGAAAGCCATGTCCTGCACGTGTTTTGGTTGGAAAAAGAAAACAACGGGAGCAATAGAAGAGAAAGTTCGCTGCTGACAACACATTGGGAAATGATGGTAAAAACTTACCTTCTTTTACCATTTAGTTTTCACTACTAGACCACCTTCCCCCTCAGCCCTCAGCTCTGCGGGGGTGGCCCTATATTATGAAACTGGATGGTATTACGGGGGAGGGGGGCTTAAAGATTTTACTCCCGAAACGTTCAACACGGCGATAAAAAAAGATTCACGCCCTAAAATAAATGTAAAGAAATACAAAAAAAATAAAATTTTATGAGCAGATCGGTCCACCATTACCGGTAACCAAAAGTGATCACCTTTTTAAACCTCCCTGTAAGCATGCCACTTTTTGTGTCCTAAAAAGTAAGCTAAAAATACCAATACAGTATTATCATTTGACTTTAAATATGATGGCATCCTCCACTTTGTCCAGTATGTATATCTATGGGTCTTGGGTTTGAATTAGTAAAGGCCGAAAAATCGATTACTGTGGAATTGTTTTTTTTTAATCACTTTTACTCCAATGATAAATTAGCAGTCTGGGGTCTGGTTGTTAGGAGTATCTAAGAATGAAGCTCAGATAGGACGCCAATAAACTGCGCAGGTATTAAATGCTTGGAAACAAAAACATGCTAGGCTGGGTTCACAAAAGTATGCGTCAAGACGATTGAAACACCTCATTATGTACCAGTTCATAATAGGTTATGCATAAGTCGTGTGTGATGTAGTAGTTACTTAAGACAATGTTAGATAAAAACATATTTTATAATCTTATTGTAAAGTGGAGGGGAACGAAAATTAAGGTCCATGTTAACTTTCTCTTGACCCTCGGGGAGAGAGAGAGAGAGAGAGAGAGAGAGAGAGAGAGAGNACATTTTAGGGGAGCACTATTCTAAATAGCTGTTTAAAGAGAATGATTTTCAAAAATTTCAAACGAGGACCACTCCAAATAGCTTCTAGGGAACGGACAAATAATATACCCAGACATTCGGCCTCCAGGTTAAAATGGTTGCGATACTTTTGCAAGCTTGAGTCCTTCACCACTAGGATCGCTACGTTCAGTCCTATTATCATACAGCAGTGACACTAGCGAAGCCAAGTGTTGAAGGACTCAAGCTGGCAAAAGGCGCGCAGCGAAACCCCCGTGAGGTTGAGAGTCTGTTTCTATTATTTGTCTGTGTCCTAGGAGCACCCAAGTTTCTAACCTTAACTGAGGAAGAGGGGGTGGACAATCCAGAAAAAAACTTTTGAGGTTCTTGCCCCACCTCCCCCTCTCACACAAATAAAGCTCCACCACTATTCTATAAAGCAACAATAGTCTTGATTATTAGGGTTGAATAGTAGTAAGTCTTAACACCATGTCATAAACTTACGGTTTTGGATACATCCCCCCCACCCAATTACATTTCCCCTACGCCCATGCCAAACCTAGCAACTTCAAACCTAACGTAGCATGGGTGTGATATGAAAATATTCTGAAGAGTAAACTCCATAAATGTTTATCATACAGTAGTACAAACGTTTCACCGTGAGATTGTACGAATATGGTTAGTATTACAAAGAAAACTATTAGAAAATGTTATGAAGAAAATGCTATCTTCTTTAATTATGATGTAATGAAGGGTTTAAGAGATTATTTCAATATACCGTTTTAAGGACCTTTTTTTGAAGATGGCGGATGTAAAATAACTTTTTAGGAGTGGCACTATATCCCATTTTATTCTCCACAAATAAACTATACCACTATGTCAAATTCAATATCAAAAAGCGAATGAGTGCTATGCTTAGTAACTTCAATATTACGCCTAGGTTACGTTAGGTTTGGAGTTGTGAGGTTTTGGAATTATTTCCATATAGTTCCCAAGCTATGTTAGGTTAGGTTAATGCTCTGTTTGGCGCCCCCTTCGAGTTGACGCCCCGAGCATCCACCCGGTTCACCCAGCCCTTAAGCCGCCCCTGGCCTTCTGTCGGTGTGTCTGCATCTTGGGCTTGATACTAAACATTTTACCGATCGAGCTGACCCTTGGTCCCTCGGGTTTTGATAGGGTTCCCCCGAGGGGTTTTCGGAACTATATATCTAACCTTAAAATTAAGGGTAGTTTACAAAAGGGGAAAAAAAATCTATTACCTCCAAATCCACTCTAACATTTTTTTTTTTAATCTTGGAATTGTTTAACATTACAAATAAAATTACACCCTCATTTTCCCATGAAAATAATTTTAAGGATACTCTAGATTAGCAGAAATTTCCAATTTTGATCATATCTCCGCCATTATTTGGGATACGAAATAACTTATCATTGTAAAGTTGTACAGTAGTACTATTCAAAATTAAAATATTTTATTTGGAATATATTTTTATAAAACCAATAGTTTCTTAGTTATAAGCAAATCTATATATGTACTTTTGTATGTAGCTCTTTGACAATTGAAATTGATTATTGTGCACTTTGGTGCACATAAATGTTCCTCTTTTCCCTATGTTTCAGCTACGATGTATATTATCCCGTTTACTAAATCTTACGACTTTTTAGTAAATGTCTCTTAGATATTAAGATAAAAGAGAATTTTTATAACACCAAAACTGTTTGTCTAAAATAGAAAAATATCACTTCGGTAGATAGGGCTAGTATAATTTTCTTAGCATATTAATCTCAACTTTTTTTTTATAAACATCCCATAATTTGAACCGAACTTTTTCTCTTAGTTTAAAAAGTTATTGTTCCAATTCCATTATGCTCATGACAAATATTTAAAAACTGTTGAAACTACTAGGCCTATATGATATGTCGAAAATTAAAATAAACGTTTCTACTGGCGCAATATTTTTTTAATTAGGGCTATAGAGACTGAAAAAATATTGAATTCGCGTTTCCTTCTATCCCACCTTAAATACTAGATATAAATGATCAATGTTTATGGTTTATTATAATATTTTAATAACCACATTAAAATGACGTAACGCTTTTATAATTTCCGAAAGAGGTTTCTTCCACTGGTATTTATGAGATTCCCGACTTGTCCCATTAGATTTCAATTATAAATCATAAAATTCAAAATGAATTCAAGGTCTCTGCCTATCCAAGTGCTGAGATGTTTTCTAGATATCTTGTCTTATTTATTGTTATAGTACTAATATTATTGATAGTATAAATATTTAATTGTGTACACCTCATATGAATGTCTAGTTATACACAGTTTCAGCCCCATTCATTAAATTATTTCACCTTAACAATGGTACGCAAAAAAAGCATAAAATAGCAAGTTCGACCCCTTATAACTCGTGAACTGTAATTATGTGAAATCATTGAATCATTAATAGTTATAGCTTACACGTCTTGTTAAAATTGCGCAATAAAATTTTGCTGATCAAATGACCTTAAGAAGTGGTTTACTATTTCAAAATTTGGCTAGCACCAAAATTGAAGAGAGAGGTACCAAATTATAATTAAAAACGTTAGATTTTTAAGTTTTATAGCTTAAAAAAGTATAGGAGAAAAAGTTAAATTAGTCCTGCAAGTATGTGGCGGGAACCCTTAACGTGTAAACGCGTGCACCTTTTTGATTTCTCGATCGTGAAACAAGCTTAACCTCTCTCCTCCTTTTGGTCCGTGTAACTTGAGAAACCATTGACTAATTTGTTTACATCTACGAAACTTGTAAAGCTATTAGTCCTATTACACAGGTCCGTTCCTTCACAGACAAAGATAAAATAAAACCTAGAAAATATTTCAAACATTTACACAGTTCTGTTTGAAGCAGACATCAAGACAAGAGGGAGTAGTAAAAAAAAAACCTAACTTCTCAGAATGTAAATCATGACAAAAATACGGTCAGTATGATGGCATCGCGAGCATAAAAGTGGTCACAATGATTCATTCGCGAATATGTCCAGATGAACTTGGATAACACTCGACAACACTTCAAAGGTCAGAAACGTTGGGACAGAAACCTCTTTCCTGGTATCCCTTGAGGGGAAAAAAATGATTCAAGCACCCATTCAGTAAATGTATTACAGATTCATTTTAAAATGGAATCCATGTTTTATGTCAAGCCTTCGTTTATTGATCAAAAAACTCACCCCTAAACGAGGATATAAAACAGTGTACCCATCCAGGATTCAAAATTTATCTATTATTGTTTTACAACATATAATAAAACATATTCAATTATCGTAGTTAGAATGTTTTCTAAAATGATATTCAATTAGTTAAAATTTGTTTAAACAAATTAATTAGAACTAAATGGAAGGAGCTGTTACTCTGGAAAAACTATGAATGCTGCCTTCCGCTAACTCTTAAGCTAATTTTAGGGGTATATATAAAGTGTTCTATAAACACAACATTGTACTAGAACATGACTTACAAATCAGTTTAAGGCGGCCACCTCGCTCATAGAGAAAGAATCAACCGTTGTCAGGCCACACGGCTTAAAATACAATGGTCTGCATCGCTTTCTGTAACTACTTCTCTATTATGAGCAGGCTTATACTCTCTTTTGCCCTTCGTACACAGCCACCCTTTTTCATATAAATAAGAAAAAGGAGAAAGAGAACTAATAAACTTATTTCAAGGTAAAGAGGAAAGCTCGCTGCTAGTTCTCAAATATCGTATGATCTTCTGTTGTGAGACTGTATAACAAATTACTGGATTTGTTAGATAAAGGCTAAATATCCTTTTTTCATCAAGTCTAGTCTCATAGCTCCCCAAATATGACCAAGAGTCGTTGAAAATGAGCTTATTTTACATTTTCACACTTTTTTCCATATAGGGTTGTTTGGGAAAAAGAGCCCCATTGGAATATTTCTACTTTATTTTGACGTGAACCATATTTTGCAATAACACATCGTAGAATTGAATATTGCGTTCAAGCTGAACGTTTGCGTGGCAATTTCTCGATTATGTAGTTGGAACGAGGGACCCCTAGGCCTGCAATATACCTCTCTTTCTAGCTCCCACACGAGATGGGCATGGGCCTTGTTTGCAGCCTTTAATGAGAACACGTAACTAAGGATGTTTCAGAAAAAAAAATGCTGTCAACAATGATGGCATTTTACTAAATATTTATTATTTTATCGGTATTGATACAATCTATCAAAGGCAACAACTGCAGATCTTGACGTGTGAATAAATACATTTTATTTTTTCAACTGCGTCTTACTACCCGTCAGGTATATATGCATATCTATTCCACTTCTGGGGAAGAGATGATAAAGGTAACATTTAGATTAAATGCACCAGAATTTGCGCGGGATACTGAGTAACTATTTATAAAAATCTAACCTCAATAAACTCTATTGGGATTCGAAATCCGGACACTCCACCACCAGTGAACCATACTATACGAGTCTGACATTCAGTCCACGCCCCCAACGATGTGAGTAATATATTAAGACAGTTTTAGTAATTATTGTACTGTTATTTCTGTTGTGTTCTTCCTATGAATAAACCGATAAAAACATGTCCTTGGCCTTGCAAAGAGTCCAGAATCGACCCGAGCAAGTGTGGTCGGTTGAACGCTTCTAGCCCACGTCAAATGTCTCTCTCTAGGCCAAGTTTCATCATTTGTCCCACACATGGAGGGCAGGGGAGTGTGTTGCGGAAAGGTCACACACACTGGTGGCTGGTTGCCTATACGACTGACGTAGTGGGAGACGTTACTCTTTATTTACTTTACAATTGTACGTTTATACTAAGATTTTTAACGACCAATGGGGTGGAATTTAATGTTAGGATTGAAGATAGTAAATGGGGAAGAGTGAATCATTATTCTTAAGGTAAGAGAGTGACAAAAACGCTTAAAAAAAGTAAGTAACCAAACAGCTGAGTTGAGAATTTCTTAAATAGCATTTTCTCGTTAATATATATATTTCTCCCTCTTAAAAGGCCGTTATTGTAGCTTTTTCTTAGTTGCTAGGTTTTGGCTCAAGTCCTGGCGCAGTCCTGTCCTCAGACAACAAATTAAATTAAGCTCTTGTATAGCAATCTTAATTAAGATGGTACTGTGAGTCACATTCTTACCGCTCTCCTACAGACACACATGCAAAAAAAAACACTTTTTGAGCGAGAGAGTAATCTATTCTTTGATGTTGCTAATCTTGCAGGTCCATAAAACAAAATATCAAGTTGAAAAACTAGGGGCCATAATATTATAGTCTAGTCTCGGGAGTCTACGAATCTTTCAGTACACGATTAACAAGCAGTACTGTGAGTCACATTCTTACCGCTCTCCTACAGACACACGTGCAAAAAAAAACAACACTTTTTGAGCGAGAGAGTAATCTATTCTTTGATGTTGCTAATCTTGCAGGTCCATAAAACAAAATATCAAGTTGAAAAACTAGGGGCCATAATATTATATTCTAGTCTCGGGAGTCTACGAATCTTTCAGTACACGATTAACAAGCAGGGATTGGGATGAGGTACGTCCTAATTAGTATTTAGTTGAGAGTCGGACGTCAGAAAATCCCCCATTTGACTTAAACTTTTTGTTATTCGCATACTAAGATATTGGTTGACTCCCGAGACAAGAATAAGGGTCGAACTCACTTCGATTGCCGCAAGGTCTAAGACGCTACTCACGTTGTGGACTAGACCACCGATTACGGTCTCGGTCGGGTTTGCTGAGGGTGGTTTTTTCCAAAATGGTTTTCCACTCTCATATGTAGTCTATACTCGGACGTCGGTCAATCCCTCACTCTACCTGAACTGCTGTTTTTTTAGCAGCACGTCTTACTACCCGTTCGGGTAATACGCCTATGTGACAATTACACTAATGAGTTAGGGATTTGGAAAGCATAATTTAGAAGAAATGCACCCATATTTGAGTGGAGGCCGAGTGGAAAACCATTGAGGTAAAACCACCGTCAGTGCACCCAACCGGGATCGAATCCCGATCTCCCCATCTTCAGCAGTTTAGTCCAACACAAGAGTAGTACGTTAGACCACGCGGCCACGGAAGTGGGTAACTGCTCGTTATTCGCATAGTGGGAAAGTGGTTGACTCTAGAGACAAGACTATTAAATACGACCCTGAAAATGCGGTGGACGGTTTGAGTAAGGGTTGGCGGGAGAGATAGGAACTCCTGTCCCCTTACCCAACAAGACCAGCCTGTTATACAGCCCCGCCACTCACGATGGTGGAGATATAACAAAGACCACTCCGCTGCGGCCACGATTTATGGGGGAATGAATACGAGGCAGGAACGTAGAGATTACACTCTGTAATAGTTTGCAGACGGCATTTTAATGGCAGATGACTTGTTACAAGACACTTTGCAACACAAACCACCTTTTATACCGAGGAACTCGAACGAGCTGCACAGGAGGTAAAAAAACAACATACAATGAATACATAAAAATCTAAGAATGCACTAGAACATACAAGAAAACTTGTGCAGCATCTTAAAAAGGTGCTCTCATTCATCACCAGGGAGCAAACCCATTTAAAAAAAATGCATTGCGGTTTGATGCCCTTTCGGACCATCCTCATGCTTAATCTAGTGAGATAAGGGTGAGGGAGGTATAATTTTGAGGAAATGTGTCCGTATTTGCCTGAATCTGCCATTGCTAACGAATTGAGTTTAAAAGATAAAGAACAGCTAATAGAGATTTCAACAAATTATACTTTAAAAACAATATTTCAGGAAGAAGAGATTACAAAATTTCAGATTACAATATCCCTGAAATGATGAATCAAACTTAGAAATTTTTTACGTATTTCATAAAAACATCTCTTTGTGAGCATACTTTTTAATTGTGTATTGCTACAAAGACTAAATTTAAAAACAGGCTAAATATAAAAGATAATCTGCACTTACAGTTGACAACCGTAACTCCAAATATTGAACAATTTTGTGATCAAAAGGCAATTCTAGATTCTCCCATTCACGCTGCATGTTCTGCGTAATCTGCGAGACTTGATTATCCTAAAACTGTATTGTGATTAGTACCGGGCATATGTAACTCATCCTTATATAACCTCCTCCAATCTCTAGTAGCAGCATCCCTTTTTGGACCAAATATCTTCCTAAAAACCTTGTTTTCGAACTCCCTAAAAAAAATTTGTCGTTTAAGGAAAGATACTACGTTTCACACTCATAGAGAACAACTGGTAAAATTATTGTTTTGTATATTCTGAGTTTTATATTCCTGGACAGCAAGCGAGATATTGTGGATGACGAGTGGTGATGGAACCAAGGGGGCACTGACCCCCTAGAAAGAATTTGCCCTTACTCTAGAGTAAATCTCCCCTCCCCAGATATATTAAAAATATACATACTTTAATATAATCGAACATGAAGCTGAAAGATGGCCTTAAATCAATCTCTAAATTACTAATAGATTCTTTCAATTTTCAAAAATTTGAGTGAGAAGACCACTTCAAATAGCTTTTAAGAGGAATCCAAATTTCAAAAAGAATTCTGGGGAATACTACGCCAAAGTACTTATTTAGCCAATGGTTTTAGGAATCAGGAAGGTTATATTTAAAGTAAGTGTACCCGTATTTGCGTGAAAAGAGAGAGAGTGGAAAACCATTTTGCTCTCCCAGCCCTCGACCTGGATCGAACCTTGATCTCCCCGTAATCGGCAGTCAGTCTGCCACGAGAGTAGCGCGTTAGAGAATGTGACTATAGAAGCGAATTTGAAAGTACTCGATAACCTATATTTACGAATTTAAAATACTCAAATATTGACTTATTAACGATGTGGTTTTCTTTCACGATCGACTAAAAATTGCCAAGAGATCAACCGGTTCAACCCTTGTTCTTGGAGAACATTTAGTATGAGTAGGTCGGATGCTAAGTATTGTCCAGAAAGGTCGAGAAACCACGATGTTGAAAAATGACTCCCAGACCCCAATGCACGGGGGATTGAGTCCCGTGGAACTATCCCAGACAGGGCAGCGAAGAAACAGCATAGCGTCTAAGACATCAGAAATCACGACGCGATTTGCAACATCAAGTACCTTCACTACCTTGTGCCGCGAGTCGTGACCGGCCGCTGTTGCCACACCGCTCCCCCTTTTTTTACTTGCGTGCGATGTTGCCAATCCGTATGAAAGCTATTGCCATGTCCCGCTGTCTCACTCGCCACTAGAGGAAATACATATGGGGTGATATTATTTATTCGAGAGATTAAAGATTCGTAAAAATCTAAAAATAAATGGTACGGAACTCCGCATGGACTTTCTCGCTCTATTGTTCAAAAATGGAGATATTTACTCAAAACACGTAATATGTGTGAAACGAAATAATATACACTAGCAAACCCAATTATAAATTGCACTATATTTATGTAAAACTTTTTTTAGTCCCGGTTTTAAATTTTATAATTTTATTTTTAAAGGATTAATGTCCTCATTTGTATGTTTGGCCCGATAAAAAAGATCAATATTGGGTCCACAAGGGTAAACACTCCATATTAAAATTTATTTTCCTATTAAAAATTTTGACATTTTATTAGGTGTTGCACATCTTCATGTCATCGCATTGCTATAAATTTATCATTTATATATTTTGACCAATAAAAAATGTAAATATTGACTATTGAGTCTAAAATGGAGATAGGAGAAATGTTTGCACAACAATGATTTAAGAGGTTTAAAGAAAAATAACAAACTTTTTTTTGAGAGACTTAATTATATTTAAGTATTCTATGGCGTTGGAGAATTATTGCGTTAAAACTTTGTAGTATCTCTTTACAACTTAAGCTCACAAAATTGTACTAATATATTTGCCAATATCTCAGAAACTGTTAGTTTTATAAAATTATATATTTCATATAAAGGTTTTTTATTTTTAATAGTACTACAATTTTGCAATGATAAGTTATTTAGTATCTCAAATAGTTGTGGAGATACAGAAATTTCCGCTTCTGTAAAGTACCCTAAAAGTCATTTTCATGGGAAAATTAAAATAACCAGTTTATTTATAATATTTATAAACGCCTAGATACGAATTTTGATCAAAATTGTTGGAGCAAATTTTGAGAAAATCAATTTTTTCTCTTTTCGCCACTTATTAAACTACTCTTAATTTTAAGTTTAAACAAACACACTGACAGACGGCATTGCAAAGACCACTTTTTAGGATTCGGGGAATCATAAGACGTCGACATCCATCAACATTTAAGGTTATATATTTTTTTTACGGTCGCAATACTTCACCTTTTGTGTTCGAAAAGTTAAAAGATATAAATATTTGCGTAAAGTTTGAACGTTATTGGTTTTATAAAAATATGCTTTGAATAAAATATTTGTATTATAAATAGATTTACATATTTGTGATAAGTAATTTCATATCTCAAATAGTTTCGAAGATATGACTTAAAAAATGATAATTTACGCATAAGACCGGAGCCCTTAAGATGGGGTTCTAGTGAGCGCGAATTTAGTGCGCTAATTTTGCAGTTTTTATAGCATAAACATTTTTTGCCCAAAATAAATCAAATTTTTCTTCTATAGAAACATAGAGTTTAGCTTTCTGCACGTGCTAATCTCAATAATTTTTGAATATCTGGCATGAGCATGGTGGCATTTGGTGACAAACTTTTTAAATTAAGAGAAAAAGTTGTCATTAAATTCCAGGACACATCTGACAGATGTTCAAGGACTGTTGAGATCAGCATGTGCAAAAAATTAAACTATATGTTTCTATAGAAGAAATATTTGATTTATTTTGGCCAAAAATGTTTATGCTATAAAAACTTCAAAAATACTTCCCTAAACTCACGCTCACTAGCACCCCATCTTAAAGTCATTTTGCCGAAATCTTGAGAGTATAAATTTTTTTAAAAATATTTATAGATGTTTAGAAATGAAATTTAATCAATATCGTTAAAGCCGATTTTGAAAAAAACTACTTTTTTCTTTTTGCCCTTTAGTAAACTACCCTTAATTACAAAAACCCCTCGGGGCAACCCTACGAAGCCCTAGACACCAAGTTTTAGCTCGATCGGTAAAATAGTTTAGGCTCTAGTTGAAGGTACATACAGACAGACGGAAATTGAAAAACCACTTTTTCGGATTCGGGTGGGGGGTCATAAAACGTCGAGATTCATCAAAATCTCGAGCTC
>CABFWB010000037.1:385391-397736 GCA_902151455.1 Timema bartmani
GGGGCTCAAGCTAGGCTCATTAGTCAGTCCCAAACCGACTAGGCCAGTGGGATTTTCTTCGAGCGATATTACGTAAGATGCTGCTATTCAAGTACGAAAGACGTCCCAGAGTGACACCTGCCAATGCCGTGTAACGTGTAAGAGGAAATGTCCGATCCCAGGAGGGGCGTTGACACACCTGGCCCGACAAGCCCCACCCACTCACTTGGCGGCGTGACCTTGAGAGGGCAGAACGTGACACGGTGTGTGCAATATCACTTTTTTAGACGCCTTCTGGAAGCAGTGAGTTAGACCAGGGCTGTCCAATTTGATGTTAGCTAAGGGCCACGAGGAAATTATGCCAATACAGTATAAATAATGTTTTTTAGTTGATACTCTTAAACAAAAAATCCGTTGCTTTTAAACTAAGTTACTAAGTTAATTAAGTTGTGTACAGTACGGTATTTTCAATTTTCGGATAAATTAAACAGACGAATGTTACATGGTAGATCTATAGACTAATATCTAATACATTACATTAAAAGTATTATAATCAATAATTACAGTAGAGTAGAGCAAATGATCCCGATAGTAAGTTTTAATAAATGATATACAGTAGAGTAGAGCAAATAATCCCGATAGTAAATTTTACACAATTTAAGTTTAATCAAGTTTAAGGAACTCCTGGACGACGTTATATTTGTATCAAACTCTTTTCATGCGTCGCGGGCCACCAGTTGGACAGGCTTAAACTAGATTCAAACCTCGTGGCACTGTCTTGAGAGGGAAAATATACATCTTCTGTTTTTATCCCACTAAATCTTTATATACATCCGGGCTGTGTGTATATATATGTATATAACGTCTTACTACCCGTTTGGGCTATACGCCTCTGTACTAATTACGCTAACGTGTTATGGATGAGAATGATGACTTAAGAGGGAGTGGACCCTTATTTGAATGGAGAGAGAAACCATTTAGGTTAAAAAAAACACCTTCAATACACCACACCGGGATCGAACCACGATCTCCCTGCCATCGGCAGTCTAGTCTATTGCAAAAGTGACGCCTTAGACCATGCGACCACTAGAATGGGTGTGTAAGCATATTAATTACGCAAATAATTTAGGAATGAGGAAGGTAGAAGAGTAGAAATGTACCCGCATTTGCGAAGAGGTACAGTGTGAAACCATTTGACAAGGCAAACAAAAAACACTCTTAGTACAACCAGCTGAAATTCGAACCCTGACCTACCCGTAACTGATACAAAATGCATCCAGTAATTACAATTATTGAGAAACAAGTTTTCAACATTTGAAAAATTTAATGTAGTTTTTAGTGATTATGATAGGAACACACACACACACATAAAAATATGCCACATTTGAAGGTAAACACGTTTGTATTTGCACCACACATAAGGTTTTGCAAAGTAATGGATATATTTTTTGCACGCAAAAATCAGAGTAAGAGATTTGTTATTTATAATCTTATATTAATGTCGTTATGATATTATAGTATGACTACGTGGTAACAATGGGAGCGTGGTCGCATCATAGCGCAAGGTCGACACGTGTATTGATCCACCCACAGCTCCAAGCTAGATAGATACACACGTGGAACAGAGGGCGTTATCATCATCATCATCATCGTCATCAGCCACGTAGCTCATCCCTGGTGGCTCTTACCGGAGTACCTAACATGCACTTTATAAATACAACCAACAAGAGACTTACTAACTTAACCTAGAACAGCTCCCAGGGAATAGAATTTCAGATGCACGTCTTACATTATTCACCCGCTGTGATCGAGTTTGTAAAATCCAATTTTAATTTTTACTTTCTCTCTATTTTACAGGTAGAGAAAGTATGGTGATCGTCAAAAAAATCGAACTCGNAATAGAATTTCAGATGCACGTCTTACATTATTCACCCGCTGTGATCGAGTTTGTAAAATCCAATTTTAATTTTTTTTAAAAGCCTTATCTGACAGCTAGTAAATGCTATTAGATCTAATTTCACATATTCATACGTAAAGTGGCGATAGATCTTCACCTACCACTTTTGATAGATATTATCAATACCTTTAAAATAACACTTAGCTCGTTTTTTATATTTGTAAATCTAACAAAAAACTTATTAAATATGTAATATAAGGGTAAAGGATGAGGAAGATAACTTAAAGAGGACATTCACCCACATTGGCGCAGATACAAAAAGATAAAACCACTTTTAATATCACACGTGGGAGAACCACCCCTCAGTGTTCTCATCGGGGATTCGATCCCTGAGCTCTCCATCAAAGTGCAACGCAAATACAAACTTTGTGCCACCGCTACGGTATCTTTCAGTGATTTACTGTACTGTGTGCGCTTTTCTCTGTTTGATAATCAATTTCTAAGTCATACGTGATAAAAAATTAATATAAACTTGTGCTAAAAAAAAAGAAGAGGTGCACACGTCGAGTCTCGACACGCTTCCTTTTAAATAGTTTGCGTTCTGACGTTAAGGGGGGGAGGTAGGGGGAGGGTGAAGGAATGAGATTTGATGATAAGTGCTGTTGAAACGTTCTGCTCTGAATACTTTTTTAAAAAAGCTTTAGAACTTTATCATTTAATTTTTCACTGAATTGAATACAAAATTATTGTATGTATCTTTATAAATATTTCAACAAATGGTTATTTTATCTATAGCTGAATTTGCATAGGAAGAGTTAAAAAAGATATATAGTCGGATTGGCATAAAAAAATCTTATTTGACAATAATAAAAAAAATACTGTAGTAGGACCGGATTAGGAAGAGTAAGAATCTTATCGAACAATTTTAAATGTTACTATTGTCGGATTGGAATTGAAGGAGCTCTGATCATTCGAAAAGTCAATTTAATATAGTTTTCAATCCTGATACTCCTACTCCTAGCCAAATACCCTGCATCGCCCGCCCACCCTTGACAGATGTTATTCATTCAGTTTTAGCGAAAGTATTGTAAACTTTAAAAAAAAAGTTGGCGAGACTACACAAACCTATGTATCTTATATCATTTCTAAAGCGATCCTACTCGATAATTCGTGGTCTGATAATAAAGCGATTTGAGCCTTCAATAAGAACAATGTTTTTAAAAAAGAAGTGTAAATTTGACGAAAATTCATTGATTTTGTTTGTTTTTCGAATGTATAGAAAGTAGAAGTGTTTGTTCGAAAAAGGAGGGTTTACAGGAGCACGCACTACGATCAAGAGTAGATGCGTCAGGAATCGATCGATACGCTCTCTGCTTCCACGTGGCAGCGACGAACCACCCGCACTGGCTACGTCACTACTTCCCTTCCCCGCTCCGCCAACCCCTCGCTTCTTCTAACTCCCGCAAGCTTGTGACGTCACGCGAACCAGCCCGTCCTGTGTGCCCTCATACTTCAAACTATCGTTAATGGCAAATATATTATGCGGAAGCTTGCTTGCTCAAAGTCCCAGTGCGTACATATGAACATTTTTTGTAAAATTTTCAACAAAAATTTTTTTTAAAGTATTCCATGGGAAATTTTCATGAACAAATTGTTATCATTGAGTCCCCGGAGAAGGAAATATATTCGGAAAGGTTTTGTTTAAATTTTCAATTTACAAATTTTCGAGTAAATTTTCTGGAAAATTTTCCTGTAAGCATTTTTAGGTAATTGATTTGCAATTGTTTGATTATATCATTGAAGTAATAACATAGCCGGTCTTCAGAAGTGTGAGAGAATTGTTATCAATGCTTTATTGGAACGCACTTGATTATGTTTCTGTACCTATAACAAAAAAAAAAAAANTTTAAGATAATTAAGGTGATCTTTTGTCAAAGTTGACTACGCTACATGAAATAATATTATATATTAAAATATAGTTTATATGACGAACAAACTATATATAGATGTTAAAAAAAGACAGGATTATGTTTCTGAACCTATAACAAAAAAAAAAAAAGATCGAGTGTGTTAAAGGAATAAATGACGTTAAAAGTTTAAAATGAGTTAATTTCGCCTTTTTCATTAACTCTTTCAATACACCGGCACATAGCTAAAAATGTTAAGTTGGAAATGGCGTCAAACCCTTTCGACTCCTTTTGTCTATATTTTGGTGTAAGCAGTTTTTAAAAAAATTACAAACCACTAATTAGCCTACATATTGCGGGACATCTGGAAGTCTGAATACGTTTAAGATCTTCGGTATGATTTTGTTTTGTGGGGTGGGGGTGTTATTGTCACGCTAACGAATGTGTATTGACAAAAAAAAGCTAGCTAGGTAAAGTGCCAATGATGGAGAGATTGGGGCTCGAATCCCGGACGGGCGTAATGGAGTTTTGTCTGAATGGTTTTTCACTCTCCCTCCATACAAATACGAGTACACTTCCTCTAAAATCGAATCTTTCTCATCCCTATCACATTATCGTAACCAGGCGTATAACCCGGCTGGGCAGTCAGACGCGGTGTTAAGAGAATACATTTATAAATTGACACCAGTTGTCAAAAGTGATAGAAGCACACACAACTTTTGAAAAGTAAATTTGGAAAAATGTTTTAACTGGAATAAAGGTTTGTTTCCGAGTCTGTATATGTAACGTACCTATAGAAGATGAAAGACTAGGGCGTAGCCTGTGTGACCTTGACCTAGTGGGGTCACCATCCAACTCGCGACACACACACACGCCTGCCCGCTCACTCGTGACCCGGCACAATGGCCGCTCTTTCTCTCTCAGCCTCGATCAGAAGCTCTCATTTCCACCAACGAGACGAGACAAGAGTGATTACTGTTCTTGGGCTATTACCAAAGTCTTGTCCGGATCTAGGTCAGGTAGCTTAGTCTAGGTCCACTCCCACCATCGACAAGGACGGGTCTACTCGGGAGGTCGACTACCGAGGTCAAAGGGAAGCTGAGGAAAACCTGGGCGGCCGCCTCAGGAGCAGGGTAGACAAATTTATAAACACAAAATTTAAAAAGATAAATTGAAAAAAGAGCGTTAATTTCAAGGGGTTCAAGTGAGATTTTAATTATTTGTAGCCCGCTTTAGGGGTCGAATATTCTAACACGTCACTATCGCAATAAACTCGACTGTTGATGACGGGGAGACTGAGATTCAAATACCGGTCAGGTATATCGAGGGAGTTTTTTCATAAATGATTTTCCCCTCTCCCAATATGCAGATTCGGGCACACGACCTTTAAATTCAAGCTTTCTCATTCCTCTTATATTAGCGTAATTAAAATATAAGCACATTACCCGAACGAGTAGAAAGAAGCGGTGTTCTAAAAAAGTTATTTTTAACATTTTAGTTTTTTGTTGAGGAACCATTTGTACTCTCTTTATTAAAAGACTTATCATTAAAACGTAAATAAATAAATATATAATTTTATTTAGAACTGAAAATTATAGGGAAGAGAAATTCCCTTATTTTTTTAGAACAAAGGTTTTTTTAGTCAATATAGTACAAGTGGTGTTTTAACAACAGTCAAAAGTATTAAAAATAATTCAACATTCTAAATGTGCTGTCAAATTTTTATTTCTATAACATTTTGTTTTAAGTTTTCAAACTAAAGTGCGATACATGTTTTTTATTATTACTATAGTCTGTTTCTAAACGTCTTAAGATGGAAGTG
This sequence comes from Timema bartmani, assembly GCA_902151455.1. Classification (NCBI taxonomy): domain Eukaryota; kingdom Metazoa; phylum Arthropoda; class Insecta; order Phasmatodea; family Timematidae; genus Timema; species Timema bartmani. The sequence goes on from CABFWB010000037.1 coordinate 390,997, forward strand.
TACCATTTGGGAAAAACTACCTTCCATACACGACCGGGATTCGAACCCCGATCTCCTTGTTATAGGCAGTCTAGTCCAACACGAGCGTGACGCTTTAGACCATGCGGCCACCTAACCAGATGATTTTAATTTAAAAAAAAATACTTTTGCGTAAATTTGTACATGCAAATTAGGAACTAACATTTCAATAGTCAGTTTCTGTTTCTGATTTATATTGTTTTTAGTGAGCCTAAATATTTATGGGAACATTAAACAAGTATTTACTTTGAAGCGACATCACTACACTGAATATCATCGCTGATGTAACTGCATGGCTATTATTGGGAAACATCGTGTGGTCAATCTCCCCTCAAATATAAGACAAGTTTCGCAACGCTGGTTAGTCAAGGTTGCCAGTAGCTCCTTCTTACCCCAGCACACCACCTTCAAGCAGAACTGAAAGCGAGGAGATTTGGCAACAGTTAATTGAGAGAGAGAAGCTAAGGCTTTTTTCTATAAGACCCGCAATTCCCTTAGCAATGATATTGATTGTAGTTCTTATTTATTGCATTAGGGGACAGAACTAACCAGGTCCAAGCCGAGTTTGGTTTTTTTTTTGTAGGAGAGGAGGAATCTGCTTGTGTGGTTCGTGGTGAAGTCACCAATTGAAGATGTCGAGAGTTTTTTTTAAACAGTTAATCCCTCATGAATCAATTTAAAGCATTATAAATACATGATACAAGTTGGAAAGTAAAATTGTCAACCAATGTAAACAAAGAAGTCAAACTGCAAAATATATTAATTTAATTTAAAAATCTCACCTGGACACGAGAATCGGACCAAGGACTTTTCGCTTATCGCACCTCTACTCTACCACTGAGCTAGAAAAAATTTGTCCGGTATTCAGGGTCAATATTCACTCACAGTTTAAAGCAAACTATATACATATATATTATTATAAACAGGAATACGTTGTACTAGAATTTTTAACGTATAAATTAACTCTATTTACATCCTAACTGAGTGAACAGATCCCCCCCGCCCACCCCCCCAATTCAGTACTTTACTAAAAGTGTCCCATCCGTGCAGAGTATTGGAGAGAGGGTTTCCCCCCGTCCCGCCACTAACGACACCATTGAAACTAATAAGACATATCAGCCTTGGCAACAACCGGCCCCGTGGGGTCAGAGCACCTGGCTAAGAACCTAAGGGTCCCAGGCTCGATTCCCGGATTGTACCTTTGATATTTTTCCCGAAAGGGAAATCACCCCAACGGTCACCAGAGTTTGTTTGATTAGGCTTAAGTTAGGTTTAAGAGTTTCCACTAGTTCCACACCCTCATACTCACCATCACCTCATCTCATCGGGATATGGAAAGTCTCCATGGAAAGGATGTACGATTAGAACATTCGGGTGTCTCCTGGGCAACAGTACATTAGTACTGGCCAGTATTTCCATTACTGGGCTACGAATGATGTAGCTCAGAAAAAAAAAAGCCTTGGTAGCGTATAGTAATGTCTATGATTTATTATTCAGGTGCTGGTACATTTAAAAATATTTGAAATTCCCTGTATTTTCTACAAATAAATCTCCCATGAAGCGCTACATATTTATCAGTGTCCAGTTTTGTTCCGCCCTAGAAGCGAAAATAAAACATGGCCACGCCACTTCCTGCCTGCACTTGTTCCAATACTGACCAGTAATATATGGCGGCACATGTGTGTGAATGGTGACCTGCTCTCTGTCGGGATAATGTGGGTCAGACTTCACTGGGGCGGGAGGGTGGACCTGCTATTTAGTGCTGGGCCAACTGGCTGTCTGTCTATCTGTCCGGTTGGTTGAAAGGGAAATCTGGGTCAGCTCGTTACGCTTCAGGGAAACTGAAGACACCGGCTCGTCCATCTTAGTTGGCAATATACCATTTTTTTTATTAATCTGGTCCATTCGGAATAGATCAGTGTTTTTCAACCCGTGGTACGCGAACCTTCGGGGGTGTGGGCTATAATTAGTTATAGTGATAACAGCATTTTATGTTTTTACCCCAAGTTTGCCTAATTTGTACCTAATACAAAAAATGTTCTTTGAAACAAGCTCAGGGATCTAATTAGCTATGTATCACCCACATCAATAGCCCACGTCATTCTAGTGTTATACCGGATTACCGGAGATGGGGAGATCAGGGTTCGAATCCCAGTCAGGAGTCCTGACAATGATTTTTACGAAATGGTTTCGCACTCACCCTTCTATAAATTCAACCTTCTTCATCTCTAATACATTAACGTAATTAGTACATATGCGTGCAGCCCAAACGGGTACTAAGGCGCGGTGCTAAAAAAAAATAGACTTATTCCCTTATTGGAGTGTACACTTGTTACGTGAATTGGGATGTGCAGGGGTACTGGCGATAGGGAGAAGAACTTCAGCTGACAATCCGCAGTTAGGGCATCTACAGACTAACCAGCATCACCACAAACAAAATAATCAGCTTAGATCCACTTTTAAATCCTGGCGAATGCTCTCGTTATTTGAACACAGGCTTCTATCGGAGTTAAATTCAATTGCATGACGGTAAATATAGCACTGGTTCACAATTAGGGCCTGGCTATTGTTTACGTAAACCATGCAGTCCGTACACAAGATACAAAGTGATCTTTCCAAGAGGACTATAAAAACACCCATGATTGTGGATATATGGTCTAAGTTGTCATCAGGCTCGCAATATACCGTATTGGCCAAAATTGACCGGGAGGCTCAGGTCTTAAATTCCATCCGGGTGTACTGACTGAGGCGTGTTTTTTCTCTCTCTCTAACCGTTCTTACTACTGGTTCGGTTTATACTCTTTTGTATTAATTACGCTAGGGGTTTTAGGGATTAGGAAGGTTATATTTCAAGTAAGTGTACCCGCATTTGAGTGGAGGTAAAATGAAAAACCATTTTGTAAAAAAAACTCACTACACCCAACAGAGATTCAAGCCTCAATCTTCCCGTCATCAGCACTCTAGTCTTACTACGAGAGTAGAGCATTAGACCACGCGGCCACCGAAGTGGGTTTCTCCCCTGGTGTATATAAGAGAATATACTTAACGAGTGGAAGAAGCAATGCGGCACACAAAAATATATTGTAGGCCTACTGAACAAACTAAAGTAATAGTGCTTTGCAATTGTTTTTCTTAAAATTCGGCGCTTTTATAGAGTGAGGAAAAAGTAATACCTTTGGTTTAATATGAGCTATTCTACATTTATTTTCGATGTCTTCTTAAAGGTTGTCCTTGTGGCGGGCGATTCGATCATAAGAAAGTTACCGCTTTGATTTTATTACTGGCATTTTGTTTTTATTGCGGAAGGATGGAAGCCAATCACAGCGAGGTTCTATGTGGTAACGCTATAAAGGAAAGTCGTGCAATAACCATAAACTGGTCTGTCTCACTCATCGATTAAAAACGGAAAGTTAATATGAAGATACGACTGGAAAAAAAACCCATTCAAATTAAATAACCCGAAAAGAATTATAAAAATATAGGTCTAAAGTAAAAAAACATAATTTGCAACAATTCCAAAACAGTTCTTTTGTAAACCGCAGCTATTAAGAGCGTGCATCACATACCCATCAACTCTGTGGTACAGTCGGCCCGAAATCGTAAATTTACACTAGCACTGTTGTGCGTGAATCATTTCTGATTTAATATAAATGGAGATAAAGAGTTATTAGAGAAGTTCCTGATATTAAACATAGTTGAAATATTAAATGTCATTTTGATAAAAACTGCAATGAAAAGACCGTGTTTGACCATTTTAAAATGGCTTAACAACTAAGCATTATGCACAACTATTTATTCTGTCTTATTAGGGACATACTGTAGTTATTAACAAGAAACTTTGTCGCTTTGTCCCCCATCGTCACCGCGGAAAATGTAGAGTAATCATTCAAATACGAGTGCACTGCACACATTTCTGACATAACGCAGGTCTTTCTTTCCCTTCCATACCTCGCGCGAGCCGGGAGCTGAGTTGGGCCTGCTGTGAAGAGCGCTCTTAATACAGATGTGCAAAATTAAACGCATTATTTCACTTTAATTTACTTATAGCCTATCGAAGTTACTTTTGACATCTTGTGTTAACTTTAACAGCTTTAAGATAATTAAGGTGATCTTTTGTCAAAGTTGACTACGCTACATGAAATAATATTATATATTAAAATATAGTTTATATGACGAACAAACTATATATACATCCATGAATTAGTCAATGTTGACAGCTTTTTATATAGAAAAAATGCAGTGGGACAATCTGACAGTTAAAGAGTCACTAAAATAGTTTATATGCTCATACATGAGTCATGTGATCTTCATCTGTTAATTTTGGTAAAAATTAGCTCTAAAAGTAGTATTAAAATTGTATTCAATGTTATTAAGGTGTTATTGTAGGAAACGTGATAAAAAGTTAAGTGGTTTTGCAGTTTTTCTGTAACAAAACATTATTTGGTCAAAATATATTAAATATTTCTTCAGTAGAAACATAAAGTTTAATTTTCTTCATACGGTGATATCAACACCTCTTGAATATCTATCAAGGTCGTCCTGGAATTTAATGACAACTTTTTCTCTTCATTTAAAAAGTTTCTAATCTAATGCCGCAATGCTCATGTCAGGTATTCAACAACTGTTGATATCACCATGTGAAGAAAATTAAACTCTTTGTAAGCTACTGGAGAAATGTTTTATTTATTTTGGCAAAAAAGAATGTTTTATATAAAACTGCAAAAACACCCACCTTTTCTCGCGTTCCCTACACTCCCACCTTAATGTTGACCGCAAAAAATGTATAACTATTGAGAATTTTGAAATTGTTATTCCCCAAGTATTTACTATAACTTTGTTAAACATTCTAAAGGGCTTTTCCTACAGCAATTTAACTCTTAATTTTATTTATTATACATTGTAAAGGGCTATTCCAAGGACGATCAGACTATACTTCAATAACCCAAATTCGATGACATTATTACAACATAAAAGAAAATAGAAGCGGGTCATAATAACAGAATGCGTTTTAAAATATGGAACCTAGTTATATAATTATGTTTTCAAACGTTTGATAGTTATCTTTACGAATGACCTAGTGAGCACCTTGTGACCTACTGAACCGGTGCGCCGCGAGGACCATATGCTGACCTTCAAACCACATAACTATCACCGAGTGCACCTTGAAAGAAAAAAAAACACAAAAACTTCTGCACCTGCCTGACCTTTAGCAGCCTCCTCTTTTTATATAAAAAGAACAACTAAATAAAAAGGAACAAACAAAAATAAAGACCTTGGTATGAAATAGAGAAGGAAGAGGAAGGGTGGATAAGAAATAAATATAACTTTTTTTTTCTTGTACGCAAACCTCGTCTTCCGGTTTAGGAGTTATTTTTTGTCCATACGAATGCGTCCTTCCGATGCGCAGCTGTTGTCGACAGCTTCATTCATAAAAACGTTCCCTTTTACGTTTCTTAGCGAGATCAAATTAATGAGAGACAGAAAATAAAGACATAGGTAAAAATACTTTATTCTTAGAATTTATAAAAAGGTAGGCCTACGTGTGACTTGTTTACTACTAGCAATGGTGGTCAGACGGTCCAAGGCGTCAGTCTAGCAGTAAATTAGAAACACGGTGATGGGGAGGTCGGGGTTTGAATCTTAAATCAGCTGCACTGGGGACAGTTTTTCACAATCTCTCTCCATGTGAATGCGGATGCACTTCCCCCAAACTAACCTCATTTTTACTCGTTAGAGGAAGTCATTAATAACAATGATACCCACTTCGGTGAACGCGTAGGCTAACGCGCTAATCGGGGTTCAATCCCAGTTGGGTGCACCGAGGGTAGTTTTTCCTAAACGGTTCCCCCCCCCTCTTTCTTCAGGCAAATGTGGGTGCATTTCCTCTGTATTAAGCCTTTCGCATCCCTAGCCCATTAGTGTAATTAGTACATAGGCGTATAACCTGAACAGGTAGTAAGACGCGGCGCTAAAAAAAAATCGATGGTGCTGAACGTACTAATGAAAAAAATCTCATTGTTTTAATATTATTTTCAGACTATAATCATAATAATACCGTTTTTTTCCCTGAGGTCAATATCTAATTAATTTGTTTATTAGCTCGTTTTAGTGCCATTGCTGACCTGTCCTAAATAATTATAGAAATAACACAACTTCCTGACCTCAAGCCATTATTTGATTATCCAAGGAAAAAGAACAAACCCAATTCCCCAACTGCACATTTACGAGCCCGCCGGGAATGAATCCCGGGACACCTCAATCATTAAACGACGGGCTACAAAGCAAGTACAGCTGTTATCGGACAGCACTGCCAATAACATTTCAAAATAAAGATTCCAGCCATATAAATAATATGTCAACGCTCCGATATTTGTATTTGAAAAATTAACGCGGACTTTATAAATACATAAACTAATTAGCACACGATTTACAATTTACAGTCTGATTTACACAGGAAGTCCGTAATTAGAAAACTGGAAACTCATATTACCATAATGACAAATATAAAAATATTACAGTGGTTATACTACTACTACTACTACTACTACTACTACTACTACTACTACTACTACTACTACTAATAATAATAATAATAATAACGTTAACTCTGTGTGTGTAAAAACTGTACAGTAAAGCATAAATATAAATTAGTTGTTCATACGACCGGTCAGAATAGAATTTTAAATCCGTGTATGATATCCAAAAGCAGCTTACAAAATATA
>CABFWB010000037.1:407578-422344 GCA_902151455.1 Timema bartmani
GGAGAAGAGGGAGAGTAAGGCCAAGCTAATGTTTTGTTATGAAGTAAAAGGGTTGCAAGTAAATGGTGCTAAGTGGTGAAAGCTGAGTGTTTTAATGGCCGGTCATTTGAGGCCTAAGAAAAATGGGGTAGTGGGGTGAAATGAAATCATTTAGTTTTGTATTTTATAGTTTTATTTATTTAATTATTTTTATTATTTAAACGTCCACTTAGAGAGGTATTTTTTGTGTGTCTCAGAGCATATAGGCCTTCACTTTATAACCCACTTCCGGTTAAAAAGGAATACGAGCAATGTAAATCAACACACGCGTAATTTTCTGCATGAGCTTCCCACTCAGTCATGCTTGTGACTTTAACAACATTAAAGTTTAGCTCCATCCTCGGATATTGGCAAAACTTGCTAAAATCACTGTTTTGCCTTTAGAAACTGTTATAAAATTTAAAGTGTTCGTAAGTGGAACGAATCCAATACTAGGAATTCTAATACCTTTCGAAAATAATTATTTCAACCATGTTTAATGCTCATCGATGGCATAAAGCGTTGATATAACCCCAAATTTGCTTACAAATGACATTTATAAGAAAGCTAAGAAAAAAACTACCAGATCTACTTCCATGTATTCATACGTCAGGTCATTTGATCTGCGGCTGTCACTTTTGATATAATTATATTATTACTACTCAAGAAATATCATCAATCATATAAGTTAGTAAAATAGCATCTATGATTATCGCAAAAAAATGTGTTTATATTTTCTAAAAGGTTGCTCTAAATGTCCATTCATGAGAAAATCAAGGTATAGGGTCTACTCTATTTTATAATATTTAAGCACGTTGTACAAAAAACTTAGTATTTTATAATTTATCATAGGAGATCGAATGCTAACCGAACTTCGCCCACCTGTCCACCTCATGGTGAGCTGAGTTAGCGGGAAGAGGTAGCATGCGGGTACCTGGTGACATGAACCTACAACTGCTTCTGCCCTCACGTCAAGCCCCGCCACCCGCATGTAATGACACTAGGACTGGTACCACACTTCTGTCCCAACAAAAGGAAAAGTTACTAGAAGTCAGCGATAAAACAAGTTATAGTTAGTTATCACATAGTACACAGGAACCGGTTTTTCAAACACTGGGGGCGCTTGTTTGGACGAGATTGATGATTTCTGATAGTGAGTTTTTTTTACAAAGCTAGAATGTTGTCATTTGGCTTGCTATAAAACCAAATGAAGCCGTTTTTATTCTCAATGCATTGTGGACTAAGTTAAAACAGACTTTTTTTTGTCTTGCTTCCAAGGAATGATATATAATTAATTAGGTAGTAGATAAATACAGGTTTTCCACCTTTACACAAGCAAAGAACAGGCAAATGCCAAAGGCTTTCAAGGGGTATCAAGGGTTTGAATCACATAAAGGGAAGTAGGTGTACGTCAAATGCATTTGTGGAATTCAGGTCATGGTAAATTTAAATAAATTTTAACAATAAAACAATAGTAATAGACTAATAATAATAATAATAATAATAATAATAATAATAATAATAATAATAATAATAATGAGTCAAGTATGGGGGGTTTGGGGGAAGAAGGGTACCCCAAAGCATGTTTGGACTATGGCTATTTAAAGGGTGGTTTCAAAGTAAAATACAAACATGAATCTCAAAATTGCTTTAACATTATCATAGATAACTTAACAACTTTATAAACTCATAAGGGGCCAAAAAAATAAAAAGCAAAAAATAATCAAGAGTGACATACGATGTTCTTTTTTAAAACAATCGAAATTCTAAATATTTTTCAGAGAAAACTTGAAGTAGAACAGAATCCAATAAACTTTATATAATTTGTAGTAAAATAATGTGTGTTTATCAAGTCGTCTTTCCTCGTCTATGTAGGTGAAAATATTGTGGGAAATGATTAAAACCATACGGTAGGGAAACAGCACCCCCACCTTAGTTCACCCAGTTTTGACCTCAACATAACGTTTACTAGACTCAGGGTCGTGTATTGTGGATACAGTATATCTACGGCAGGAATATAAATAACAAGCAATCAGATTGAATGGGAGATTGGCTTACCTCCGAATCTAGAATATATATTCGGCGCTCTATTGGGCCATCTTGTTAAAATGGAATCATCTTGCTGAAAGAAATCTCTAGGAATCGACCAAGCATTATGGGATGGATAGTTGAAATTCCCAGTAAACACAGGACAAGTTGTTTTAATCTACTCATTACAAGTTCCCAAGTCAATAAAGCATTCCAAGATGTTGGCTCTTAGTTGACCACAATTGTGGAAGACGATCTGACTAGCTTTGATTATGATCGTGATAGGAGTGGATCGTGCTCTTAGTTCCCAGTCATAATGGCTACAACGGAAAATACTCTTCTGAAAGGAAAGAGAAGACGTTTAGATTTTACAATCCTCTCGGTTAACCATCTCGAACATAAAGTCACGAACGACACATTGAAGGAGAAAAGCTATTCCTTCTAGAAGAGCAGTCATCTCGTTAAGTTTTGCTGGCATGTCTTGGGGATTCGAACCGAGACCATGACAAAGACGTGCGCGATGTACGTACAAAAAAAAAAATGCCAGAGAAAGAACAAACCATGGCAGGGCGCCCCCGTGCCTGAGAAGCTAGCCAAGTGCCACTATTCAATTTTGTTAGAATTGAAAGAGTTTGGTTGCAAAAAGTTTTCTGCAGCTAAAAAAAAACTTAATATAAATCATAAGTCGAAGATGACTTGATTACAAAAATATATAATTAGTTTCAGGTGATGTTGCACCCCATCTTGAAGAAAAACCTTATGTCTATGCATTCTAAAAGGCATAGAGACTTGAAGAAGTTGTGAAAAATGAGAAAAAGTATTTCTAATGTATTTCTACTAACAAATTGATAGTTGGCCACACAAGAAATTGTACAAAAATACATCAAAATTAAGACTATTACCATCTTAATGTAATTTAATAGGAAACTTAAACCGTTTATAAGTTAAACACACACTGTTGTTAATTTAAAATGAGCCTTGATCTTCAGTTTTAAAACTAGTTCTAGCGTAAAAAGGCAAAGTTGAGAGGACACGGGGTGGATATAAACAGTTTTTCCCCAGAGTTCCTTCTTCCTGTGTGCAAGAACATTAAGTACGCTCAATTACGCTCAACTGTTACCGACGGAGCCGCATTTTCCTTCTTGGTTGTAGGAGTTACACGAGGACCGCAGCGCCACCATCGCATGAACTATGATCCCACGACACACATTCAGTGACAAATTACCCTTGAAGACTTAGGCTCCCAAAGGAATCGTTACCTCCATACACGTTGGTTGCCTTGGGGGTGAGGGAATAGGGTGTGGAGAAAACGGCCTATAGGGTCTACTTTGTAGGGTGCTAACTTGAAAATGGGAAAACAAGATCCTGCCGTAGCTAGCCAATAATTTCAGGGGGGGTTTGGTGGGCACATCCTCCAATTGCCGGAAGCTAGAAAAAATTCTAAATATTAAACACCTCTAGAAACTATTTGAAGTGTTTTTCATGGCAACATAACACCATAAATGCCTAAGGCTAGAAACTATTCTAGATATTAAACACCTCTAGAAGCTCTCTGAAGGAAGTGTTTTTTATGGCAAAATAGCACCATAACTGCCGAAGGCTAGAATTTTTTTTATGGATATTAAACACCTCTAGAATCTATTTGAGGTTTTTTTCCATGGCAACATAACATCATAACTGCCAAAGGCTGGAAAAAGTTCTAAATATTAAACACCTCTAAAAGCTATCTGAAGTGCTTTTACCGGTAACACAGCCTTCTAATTTGTACTAGTGCCTTAATTTTGATATTGTTTGAACCATAAATAAAGCCATATATATTTTGTTCATTACATTTCGGGGGTGGGAGTGTTTGAACACAAAAAAAACCCTGACTATGGTCTTGACCCACCTTTGCGAAAACATGGTATAAAGACAGTGCAGAGCCTATTTACTAGCTTTATACTGGGATGAGCCCGTTTATCTTCATAGGCCTTCTTCCTTAATCAAACCAATAACCCTCTAGACTTGTGATCGACCACTATAAATCACTTAACCACGGGAACTGGCGTAATAATTCAGTATCTGTGTAGGCCAGTGCTTACAAAACTTTCTCAAGTCGCGTAAGCCTTTCGGGGTCATAACCTAACCAATATGGCATCTACGGTAGGAGAGAAGAAGGTTCTTTATTGCAAACATCGGCCGAAAGTCACTAATGACAACATATTCAGAAATTATTATTATTATTATTATTTGTTTACTAATACCATATTATCTTTCAAAGGTGTTAATAAACGCTCTAATAATAGTTATACAGGGATTGCTGTATAAAAGGCTTATGAGTAACTTATCGAAAGAACAAAAAATATCAATGTGTTATGTTTTTTGCTTCGTGGTTGTGACAGCAAGATATATTATAGTTAGAATCCCGTAAAAATGGTGAGACGCGATAAAGCGAAAAGTGCCATACAAAGGTGGAATCAAGTACTTTTTCCTTTGATAGTTTTTAGATATGATTTACAATGTTTTTGAAAAGCGAAATAAAACAAAATTGTCTTGTTACACGAAATCCTCATATAAAACGAAATAACATCGCTTTTACCAAAAATAAAAATTCAATAAACACGAAATTAAGTAGAAATTAAGCAGAAATTTTGACCATGCTGTAATTTGATTAGTATTTTGTTATAGGGTAAGCTAGCTTTAGGCTACAATATTGTGAAATATGCAGACAAATTTGACAAAGAATTTTAAAGCAAATATATAAAGTTTCAATAGTAAATTTTAATTTTGTATACATTGTCTCAATATGTAAATAATGCTTAAACACCTCAGATAACATGTAATTTTGAATAAACATGAAATAAACCGAGAAGTGAGATTTAAAAAACTAAATTTAACTAAAAATAAAACCATTTTTACGGGGCTCTAACTATAGTATATGAAATAATATATTAAAAAGTATTATTTTCACACTTGTATCTTCTTATAACTGGTCACCAAAATAAATCAATTTTTTTTTATAAATCAGAGAAAGAGCCATACAAAGTATTAGTTCCAAAATACGTTTATATGTTGTAAACCGCAAATGAACACAACCGAAGACGGTTCGTATGATGTCATCAACCACCCTTTTTTTCGGTTGGTTCACGAATCTTAATTTTTGAAGAGAATACATCCTTTTTAAGAAGCTCTCGTTTGAAAAGCATTTTTAAATTAAACCACTAACTCGCTTCCATAAAAATAAAAATAGAAGCATCCAAACGGCTATTTTCGTAAGTTCGTGTTTCAATAATGTAAAAATGGTTGAAAGAAAAAAAAATTAAAAACAAATTGTTTGTTGTGAAATGTTGACTGCCAAAAGTAACAACTCAACATATGGTCTGTCAGATCATATGTTTTGGCGAATGGATACATGAGAGTAGATCTGGTAGCTTATGCTAGCTGTCACCACCTCTCCTATCGTTGATACCCTATAACAGCGTTTTTCAAACTGGGCTCCGCCATAGTTACTTCAGGCTCCATGAGGGAGTTGTATAATATTCTTTATTTGTTTGTTGAACTATAAAATAGAATCAGTTATTAGGACAACCAATTTTTTTCAAATCTGTATAAAGGATATTCGCCAAAGGTGCAGCCAGAACATGTGATGTATTCCGTTAGCTTCATACTTTTATACTTGTAAGGGCCGTACGCAAGAACTTGACTAAGTGGATGCTTTGTTGACACTAGCATGGGTTTGCTTGCGTCATCATAGGTTAAAAGGTGGAGCTATAGTGTGCTTCTCGGGACCACACTATCGGTCCACTAAGCATTCACTATACGTTCTTGTATACCACCCTAGGTGTTACAATGGAATCACACGTTCGCCGAAAAAACTAGATCTTTCAGCCTCATCAGCGCTAGTTGCGACTTGAAATAAATTCAGCTTTCCTTTTTCTGAGCTTGGGAGAACCAGTCTAGTTTCAAAACCAACCGACTCGATCAGTGTGAATGCGCTTACGAAGCGAGAAACTAGCAAACAACTGGATCTACCATTGTAAGATTTGAAATAACTCATTAAATGGAAACCGCGTGTGCCTTTTTTGCCAGCGTGTACATTTCTGCGACACGCATGCGGATTCTACTTTCTATTTGGGGCGAGTGTGTGAAGTAAGCGTTACTCTTACTAACCAGATATTAAATGCCTCACACTAAAATTTGGTCTCTTAGTTTGTGCAATTGGATGTGCTCGTCATAGCTTAAACCATGTGTATGCTTTAATCTTGTATTCAGAAGGTGCACATTTAATACTCTCTCTTTTAAAAAAAACCCTAGGATAAACAGTACACCAGGCTACTCCACTACTATTGTTCGTCCAAAAGCTAACATGTTGTAGGCCTACTGTTTTTTCTCTTTCCCCCAGGGTTGCCAACCCGAGTCTCTAGCGATAGTACATACACCTGAAATGGATTGTATTTTGACAGGTAGGATACTACTTTTGTATCTAGGATTAAATGTTAACAACAAAAAGAGGGCTTTAATACAAAAGTAATGATTTCAAACGCGTGTATCTGACATTATATTGATAAACCCACCGATTTTCACTAAAATATAATAACTATTGTAAAAATTTGTTACTTAATAGCAGGGCTTTTAGAAAATATCCTAAAATTTGACTGTACAGGTGGTGAAATTATATCAATGGTAGTCTCCAGATCGTACAGTTGGCAACACTACTTTCCCCTGTTATGAATTCTTGGCACTGATGAAACTCTTGATAACGAGGTAATGTATTCGCGAGTGCGCGCAGCTTCCATGTGCCAATCATCAAACACATTCACACACTCCCCTGACCCTTTCCCTCCCCAAGTTTAGTGGGTCACTGGCACGCACGTGGGCACACACAAACATAACTCTTACATAACATTCAACAAGTACAGTTTTTTTAAACGTAATCACGCTAATGACTTGTCCCCTTACCCGGATAATGTTTGTAGTGGGTACAGAAGATATACTCGTTTAACCGTAGTACCCATAAGTAACTGAAAATTATTATATAATGCAGTGTTTCACAAACTGTGGTACGTGTACCCACAAAAGGTAAGCGAGGGATTTCAGGAAATCTACGACGCATAAACTAGTTTTATTTATAATAAAATATTTTTCGATAGTATTAAGTCTGATAAGTTAAACGCAGATCTTGACGTAACGTCATAGACTCTTATAAGACTTTCTCTCCCTGGAGCTGGAAGATATAGTTTGTTTAGACCAAGGCCAGGATACAAAGTTCGTTGCCTACATTATCTTCTCATTCCAACAAATTTGAGTTGAAAAAATGTATATTTGGGCATCAATGTATTTATAAAATACAGGCCTACATATTCAACGTGACTACCTTAAAATGACATGCCTAAAAGTTATTAAAAAAGACGAAGACAAAGAAAATATCTTCAATTCCAAAATGAAAAAAAAAAACACCTTTATTTTAGCACTAACCGTTCAGGTTATAAGCCCAAAATGACCTATAAAATATATATTTACACAAAATGGTGTTCATAAACAAAGTTTATGAACTTATAAGCATTGTATGTGACAAAAAAAAAAAAGATGACATGTCATCAAAATCCGGGATTCTGCTTATCACGGCACAATAAACGTTCGCACCGGGCTACGAATAAACATCAACTCGCTTCGGTGGCCACATGGTCTAGCGTGCTACTATCGTATTAGACTAAACTGACAAAGAGGGGAGAGAGATCGGGGTTCGATCCCGGTCGGGTATTCAAGAGTTTTTTTTCCTAAAATGGATTTCCACTCCCCCTCCATGTAACCCCGGGTGCACAACCTTTAAATTAAAACCTTACTAATCCCTAACCAATTAGCGTAATTAATACATAAGCGTATGACCCGAACTGAAAGTAAAATGTGGTGCTAAAATAATAATAATAATAAACACCCGGTAGAGGCAAACAGCTTGTGAACTGAACTTACCAGAGGAGATATCATATCAAGCAAGGCTAGTCATTGCAGCCTCGCCCTTCCCCCACCCTCCACTCCTACTCCAAGAGAACAGTTCCAGAATGTCCCAAAGAACGACGGCACATATCTCGTTCCCTTCCTTCGGGATGAGTTCGTTTGTCAAATGGAGTATTACATCGTCAGTATGAACTACGCTAAGATTAAACTCAGGGAGGAGCTGAAGCAGGATCTGTAGATGAGGGTGAGCAAAGGGCGTACGGCAATATTTTGGACAGATGAAACCGAGTTATAAGACACAAATGAGAAGCGGAAAGAATTGAATATAAAAATACTTGAGGTTGCTAACGTAATTCCGTTTACTCTATTTTTTTTTAATATGACTGACGCTTTTTAATCTTGCACAAACAATAAACTTAGCTTTGTTAAAGTCATCAACATTTTAACATTTTATAACCCTTTTTGTTTTGAATTATAAGTGTGTGTTTTAAGGTAGGGATGTAGGATTCTATAGAAAAGTTCGGTGTTTTCACAGGGTTTTTTAAAAATAGAAAAACACTTTTTTGGTCAAGATTAAATATTACTCAGTAGAAAAAAAGAGATCAATTTTCTTCACATGGTGAAATCAACAATTGTTGAATTTCTGAAATGAACATGGATGAGAAACTTTATAAATAAAGAGGAAAAGGTGTAATTAAATTCCAGAACTCTCTCGACAGATATTCACAATGTGAAGAAAATTCAACTCTATAATTCTAATGGAGAAATATTTTATTAATTTTGGCCAAAAAAAAAAAAATTGATATAAAAACTGAAAACACACCGACTTTTTCTCGCGTTCCCTACACTCTCACCTTAACTAGTTTATTCGGTGTTCAGAGCTAGATTTAATGACTCGTCGCATTTTACAACACACATATTTTATCGAGGGCTCTTCAGTACAAGACTGGACGGAAATATGGATTCCTAACCAGGCAATGAGCTCAGGATTTCCTACTTACTAGAAGAGACAAAAATTACAGTAGCAAAAAAAGTTTTTATGATGCATGGTCTAAGGCGCTACTCTCGTAATAAACTAAACCGCCCAAGACGGGTATACCAAGGTCCGATCCCGGTCGGGTGCATTGAGAGTGGTTTTTACTAAATGGTTTTCTTATATCCCTCTATGCAAATGCGGGTGCACTTCCTCTGAATCAAAACTTTCTAAGCTATAGCACATTAGTGTAGTTAATACAAAGACGTAAAATCCAAACAGGTGGTAAGACGCGTTGCAAAAAAAAAGTCGCTTGCAGTGGTGTTCAACCTGGGGTATGCGAATACATCTTAAGGGGTTTGTAAAATTTAAATGTAGGCCTATCTCAATATATTATTTCTTGATCAAGTGAATAGTCAGGACCAGATTTTGGGTTATCCACAAGACACCCGGACGTAAGAACATGCGATTTGGGAGTGGCATTTATTTATTTTGAATGTAGATAATAGAATATGAATAGGATGCATTATCCCCCAACAACTTTGGTGGACAAAGTTGAACAGAAATTATATCTGGGTCAGGCTTACAAAGTTGAAGATCAAGGGTGAATACCACTGATTTAGGGCATCACGGTTACCATATACTGGGTTGTCGATGACCAGTGGTCACGCTTTGAATCTCATTAAGTTGCAAAGGAAGGTATTTTTATATATCTGATATATCGCTACGGTTTTCCCACTCCCCTTTTCACAATAATGTGGATGTATTCCTTCTAAACCGCCCTCCCCATGTTTCACCTTGGATGAATTACTTAGTAATTATAGTGAAGATGGTACAAACAAAAACATCCAAATATAAGGTCGTAACTATATCACAGTAAAACATATTAATAAGAATCATTATACAGATTTTACCCATTTATTTTAGGTATAAGCCATATATATTACCTTTTTTTTAAATTGCTAAGTAATTGTCAAAAACGAACAAGATTTTATTGTTAGAGCTAAATCAAACAAAGGGATCAATATTAATATTATCCACATACACAAGCCCTGGAACATATAGTTTATACAAAAAAAAACTGGGGAACGAGAATGGAAGAACATCCGAAATAAAACAAATCTACAGCGAACATAGCAAAAATATCTTAATGATTTCGAACAACTCATAAGACTAATATCGTTTTGCAGCGGGTATGTACTATGATTTACAGCCATATTTTTACGATAAAAAAACAAAATAAAAACACAGGACAGCAGAACTTCTCTCGAATTGATATTCTCCTCCTTCTCCAGTAACACACACATGTGAACACGCACACGTGAAAACAACAACAACAAAAACAACCATCTTGTCGATGTTGTATTCAAAGTTAAAAAAAACTAAGCCATAAAACGTGTGACGATGGGTACTGCTGCTTCGTCCTACCTCAATAAAAAGCAGAGTTGCATAGGGCCGCCATTCAAATCCGTTGCAGCGTGAAATGTTTTATGTAGGGGAGAACACAATGGCGCAGTAAAAAAAGGGGGGGGGTTGCAAGGCTGCGGAAAGAACCTTACCCCCACCCCCACCCCACCCCCCACCCTCAAGGTACCTGAAGTTTGATCCGGATGAGATGCAGACGAAGGAAAGTGTACTGATGCTAAAATAAACAGCAATAAAGGAAACGATCGCAGTGTA
The DNA here is from genome assembly GCA_902151455.1 of Timema bartmani. Taxonomy (NCBI): domain Eukaryota; kingdom Metazoa; phylum Arthropoda; class Insecta; order Phasmatodea; family Timematidae; genus Timema; species Timema bartmani. Next base: position 418,212 of record CABFWB010000037.1, read on the forward strand.
ATCTGGAACAAATAAGTCAGCTCTAGACAAACAGATGGGGGTAAAATATTCGGCCTTCCTGTTTATCTCTGTATGACTGTGGCCTCAACTTTCATTCAACCTTGCTTCCGACTTCAGTGTCTTGGAGATGGATAGGGGTAGTGAAGTATCCAAGATTCATGATTATGCCCTCTACAAATTCTTCTTGTGCAATCCTTTGCTACAGATTATTTCTGGGAATTCAATTCCAATGAAACTCGAGCTATTTATTAACTTGTGAATACAGTACTTTGTTTTAGTGTCGAGTAGTTTATACATTTTTCTAGCTTTTGAGTTTACGCTTGATTTTTACTCTGCTAAGAGTGGTCTAGAGGTCAGAATTCCTGGCTGCAGATCCAGAGGTCCCAGGTTCAATCCCCGGTACTTGCAGAATTTATCTGTAAAGCAGTGGGTCAGGGACGGGGTCAAACTCAGCCTCGTGAAGACAAATGAGGAGCTACTTGAATATCTAAGTAGCAGCTCCGGTCTAGAAAATTGAGACTAACGGATCGAGAGTTCACTATGCTGACCACACGACACCCTTTATCCACAAATATTGACACTATCATTGCTGGCGGTGGCCGCTCGGTCGGTAGAGCTCACTTGCGGGCTCCCTCTAAATTGAAGCCCCAAGCCAGGGCCCACATGCCTCCTCCACTTCTCATTTTAAGATGGCCCTGCATTTGGAACACTTAACTCCCCCTACTCATGCCCCCAAGTGCATCATGCCAAAATTTGTCTTAAACTAGCCCTCACCAGAAAGTCAGTATATAGCAAGACAAACAAGTGGTGCAGGTTACAATAAATACTTCAGCTAAATAACTTCTGAAGTTATATCTAAAATTAGAAATGATTATAGATTTTTTTTTAAATACACACTAGAACTTTCAAATAAATACAAGATAATATGTATCAGAGTTTCATTTTGTTTACGAGCGAGTGTAATTTAATAAATGATCACGTTAGAATCGGTTCAACTCCAGTTAGAGCCTTTGACACCAGCGAAAAAGGTCATTCCCATCACTAATAACGAGGTACATTTACGTAACTGCACGACTTCCTTTGATCGATTTATTCAGAGGGAGATCTTACTTTGCTAATTAAACCATTTAGGTACTGCATTAGCAATTCAAATATTAATTACGCTGTTTGCGAGACACTCCTCTCCAAGTCTAAGGATTAGTATTGCTTTTGTTTGTCAGATCACTGTGAAGAAGTCCTTCACTAAGCAGCTACTTAAAAAGGTCCGGTGTAAATCCAATCAACTGTTCAAACAGCGGCGCAGAACTAAGCCCCGGTCAACCCGAGTAGGTGTTGATGATGATGATATGTGTATCCGTCGAGATAGTGTGGATCTCTTTTAACATCTCTCGTTAAAAAGAACCGATATCCAAACCAATCTCCCGTTCCAAGAGGAGTTGTCAGGGGGAATTAGATTTTTATTTTATTTTTTGCAACACGTTTTACTATCCAAACTGCATAGGTGACCATACGGATTAAATGCCAGGCTCATCTAGTCTGGTTGATCGATGACGGGGAGGTCCAAATTCTACCTTCCTTATCCCTACTCCAATCAACGTAGTTAAAATTGGTAGGCCTATAGCCCAGACGGTTAGTAAGGCATGGTGGGGCGAGGGCGGGAGAAGGGGCACGACAACTATGACGAATACCAATTCACCTGCGAAAATGCCGCCAAGACTTTCTCCCCACGTCGTCCCGAGGTTTTGTATCAAATTAATTGGGCAAGTCTCTATATTTCACCATAGCTGGTAATATCGTCGAATTAACTCTTTCTGTCTTTATCTCACTCATGCACTTGCCGCTCATCGCAAAAGAGACAGCCTCCGGCTACGTATGAAATGTTTGCATAGCCAGTCTTCGGCGTAGATCATTATTATTTCATTTTTCAATTACAACTCCAGAATTCTCGCCTTTAGCTACATAAAAATCCTCCCCGTTGGAAGCATAGTGAAGTATTTATATTATAGTTCAGTTATTTGAAATTAAAATAATCTCACGATAAAAAATAAGAATCGATCATATTTACTCGTAATAGCCGTAAGGATGCTGCAGTTTGAGTAGTCTCGCCATTTTATTAATAACTATATTTTATGAGTAAATAAGAGTGGTAAAATAAACAAAACTCTTTTTATAATTTTTTATAATAAAATAAATTCGAAACAACAAATAAATTACTCCATCTACAATAGAGAAATTGAATAAGCAATACAGTTTATTTAAAAGACGGAAATTAAATTGGGTGTATTTGTATTAAAGTTTATCTAGAGTATAAAATAATTTAACTCACAACAGGGTACACACAGACAAAGGCTTCAGTATTGTCTGATTTATTGATGTCAGATGGTCGGGTTTAGTTAGAATCTTGGGCGGGTGAGCTCAATTCACGCTCCTTGTTTATATTTTGGGCCTCTTCATCTAAAATTCTACTTTTCTCATCCTTATACAATTAGCGTAGTTAGAATGTATATATAGCCTGAGCGGTTAGTAGACGCAGAGCATGATTATAATACATATAGTATTTTACCTGAAATTATGCACCACCGACTCTAAATTGCGCCAAATTATAAAACCATATGTTTAAAAAGTGAAGGTCAAATAGAGTGGTTAAAGAGAGTTAAAAAGCCATAGGAGTGGTGGTAAGTGAAAGCTAGCAGAAGATGTAAAAACGATTAAAAAAATATAAATAAAAACAAATGGTTTGTTGTGAAAGTTTTGGCTGCCAAAAGTGACAAAAAAAAATCAACATATGGGTCTTGCAGATCAAATTATCTGGCAAATGGATACAAGAGAGTGGATCTGGTAACTTTTGCTAGCTGTCACGCACACTACTATTGTAGATAAGGTGTAGCTAAATATAAAAAAGATACCTGAGTGAATAAATACAATAGCAACAAGACCAGAGCCTACCAATTTTACCAGGAAAGGTATTTTCACATACCTTCCAGGGTTCTTTACATGCTACAACGTACATGGAACCGACGGCTCTACCTCCCCTCCTAATAAAGTTGTGCTACGGATTTTTATCGCTCAAGAAAAATCCATTGGCTCGGTTGGATTTGAACCAACGAACATCGGGTCCTGAGACGAGCACTTTACCTAAAGTAAATTGTTTAACAATATTTTTTACCAGCACGTCTTAATACCCGTTCGAATCATACGCCTATGTGCTAAACACACTAATTGATTAAGGACGAGTAAGGTTGAACTTAGAGGAAGTGTACCCTCATTTGCGGGAAGAGAAAGATAAAAACAATTTTAGAAAAAATACCTCTGTGCACCCGACCAGGATTTTAGCCCCGATCTCCACGTCATCGGCAGTGTAGTCTGTTGCGATAATGACGCCTTAGAACAGTGGTAGGCAACCTACGGCCCACCGACTGATTTTATCTGTCCTACAAAATATTTAGCAAACAAGCAATTGTGTTCATAAAAATAGACGAATGACCAAATACTAATAAGAGAAATGTATAAAGTTGAGATTTTTTGCTCGAATTTTCTTTTTAAACAGACCTACTGACATTTTCTAAAACCCATACAGCCCGCGATGTCTAAAAGGTTGTCAACCCCTGCCTTAGACCATGCGGCCACCGAAGCGGGTGTTTAAAAAAGATAACTTTCTCTTTTTTTTTCAAACCGACCTCGACTAAACACATACTTCAAACCACCAAATGTACTCGCCAACAAACCTCAAAACAATCAAACATTTCCCCTCCAGTCGCTCCCGTATATACGGAACTACACACACAACCTGTTGGTCGAGACAATTTTTCATTGGTAATGTACCAGACGACCCTTGAACCAAGGACTCCCCAAGGCATTAACCAGGTAGAGAGAAAGTCACGCCTCTAGTAGATGACCTCAATTTCTAGAGACCTTTTGACCTATTGGGCACCTAAGGGAGAAGCGGGAAAGTTGAATTGGATTCCAATAACTTAACTAAACGAGGGGCTACCTCCAACTTTAGTTATAAATAACAAAATCAGGAACACACCATAATCAACGATTTTATAGTTGTTTATTAGCGTACATAGTGTACCAAGGCCATAGTCGGGGGGCGAGTCGGGGGGCGGGGTGGTGGTGGGGGGCTCAACACC
>CABFWB010000037.1:423732-478212 GCA_902151455.1 Timema bartmani
TAAACAACTTATCATTGCAAAATTGTAGGACTATTAGAAATAAAAAACTTTTATTTGACATATATTTTTATAAAAGCAACAGTTTCTGAGATATTTGCAAATATATTAATACAATTTTGTGAGCTTTAGTTGTAAACATATACTACTTAAGTCTTAACGCAATAATTCTCCAATGCCATAGAGTAATTAAATATAAGTAAGTATCTAAAAAAAGTATGTTATTTTTCCTTAAAACTCTTAGGAGAAATGTTTGCAAAGCAATGATCTATCTCCATTTTAGACTCAATAGTCAATATTTAAATTTTTTATGGGTCAAAATGTATAAATGAATAATTAAATATCAATGCGATGACTTGAAGATGTGAAATACCTTGACGATACTTGAGTTTATAGAAAGAGAGAGAAAGTCTGTGCGGTGCGCCGTACAATTTATTTTGTATTGTTCCCCTTACTTGACGAAACTACGTTGCATCACGGGACTTAATCCTGTCGCTAGGCCTAGTTAATAACACAGTTTTCCCAAACACTGAGGTTGTGCGGAGTGAGGGAGGGAGTGGGGAATTTGCCTCGATACGTTCGGTCGTGGCTTTAGGTGGCTTTATCTGTCCGAGTTTCGTGAGGCTTGCAATGAATGTAGTCCTGGTAAAATCACGAGATACGTTCGGTCGTGGCTTTATCTGTCCGAGTTTCATGAGGCTTGCAATGAATGTAACCCTGGTAGAATCATGAGATACGCGCCAGTATAACATCTCATTAGATCTTAGACAGTAGAATGGCTTGAACTGTAAATAATGTTAAATTTTTAATGGAGAGAAGTTTGATTGGCATGATTTTTTTTTTCAGTGCATAAAATATCCAATTTGCTATTGTCAACAGTCATTTAATTTGATACATAAATGTTTGTGTAGAAGCCAACTTTAAGCCGATTTTAGCGTAGCTTAGTGCGGTACGTACACATAGCGAGAATAAGTTTAGGTAGGGTGTTCGAAAACACGGTGATAAGAAATTTGGTCCAAAGAGGGATGAATGTACTTGGGAGTGTATGAGGTTACATAATGATGAGTTACATACCCTATGATCATCATAGGGTCTAGTCAAATTGTTAATCAAATCTCGCAGATTACGGTAGGCAGGACATGCAGCGCGAATGCAAGAATCTAGAACCATGCTCAGTGTATTGACTGATAAACCAAATGCGAAGAGATCAATCGGAAGATCTAGACGCAGATGGGATGATAACATTAGAATGGACCTGAAATAGATAGGGTGTAATGAGATAGAACTAGCTCAAGATAGATTGGTAGTGGGTGTACTTTATTAAGTGCGGCAATGAAATGTCGAGTTCTTAATGAGAATAAGTACGTTAGTAAGTAAGTACACAAATAAAATTGAAGAGGAGGGAATAAGTATGATAATATGGGGGTTCGGATTCCCCTAAAGCCACGAAGTTTGTAAACCTCAGTTTAGTTCCACGTGCTAGTCAAGGATCTTTTACAAATCGTTTGCAAGAAAGTATTCTTATTCAAGTAATGATAAATAATTTCGAGACTGCTATTTTGTGCCTACATGTGGTGAGAGCATTTGTAACAGGGGAGATTTGTGACAAAGGTGATCAGCAACAGCGGTGATTAAAAACTAAACACAAACAGGATGTTTTTAAAAGTGAAATATTGTAGATCCTGAAACACGATGTTTGTCACCTCACCCCCTCCCCTTCACCCAACTACAACACGTGTAAGAAAAGCGTTCTGGTGCCAGACTCCGGCCGTGAAATTCCTCGAGGGGCCACGGAAAACTTCCCCAACTAGCTTTCTAGCAGCCCTGTCCGCTTCAAAACACACGTCCCCAAGCTCTACTGTCAGGACCGTCTAGCCAAGGTCTTGCACCGCGCATGCGTAGCAGACGTCTAAGCCAGATATTATGTGGATCAAGATAGAATAGAGAGAGAGGGCAGACGAGAGACAGAGTGATATACTAGGAGTACAGACTAGCCTAGTCGTGATTCTTCTCTGCATCAGCGTGCCCTTTTAAATATTTCTTTTAAATAATTTTACTATTTAAAATAAAACGAGTCTTACCCAGACTTTCTTGCTTGACCAAGTCACAGGGTTTGTTGTCAAACCAAGCGTTAATTCAGACGTTTTGTGATATTTGTGCTAGTATATAGCCCAGAAATGTTTTATTTTGAGATTTAAACCACTTCTCTATGACATCGGAAACCCTGCATTAATAGCGTTCATTTATTCATATATTTACAGGTGCCCATAAAGTCTGGGCACACGGGCAAAGGAAAAAAAAAACACCAAACAAAGCTGGACAGCAATAATAACATGTAATATATAATTTAAAGTCATGATTTTTTAAACACTTATAAGTGCGTATATTTGCCTATATATATATTTAAACACTTATAAGTGCGTATATTTGCCTATATATATATATATATATATATATATATCCAGACTTTATGGACACCCTGTAGATTGCAGCTTCTTTCTTGGATATTTGTAAATTTTGATGACAGAAGTAAATGATGGTATTAAAAAAGTTTTAGTTAAAAATTAAAATCTTTTTGGTGGAACTTGAGAAATTGGTGCCAAAAGAAATTGTCATTCTCTGAAATTGTGACTCCCCCATTCAATATTTTTGGGCCTGTTATCAGTGTATAGGTTTTCATTTTAAAAATTAATCATAAAAATCAGTTGGATATAAAAATTCCGAACTCAATGTTGAAAGAAATATATGATAACATTGACTAAGCAAAAGTGTTACTGATGTGTGAAATTCTATAGAAAGGGAACAAGGGGTTTCAATGTCAAGGACAATACGGAATATTGAGTGTCTAAGAACATAGATGAGATCTATAAAATCTTTCACACGCTTTGGTGGCCACATGGTCTAAGGTGCTACTATCGCAGTAGATTAGACTGCCGATGACGGGGAGATCGAGGTTCAAATCTCGGTCGGGTGTAATAAGGAGGGTTTTTCCAAAATGGTTTTTCACTCTCCCTCCAAGAAAATGCTGCTACACTTCCTAGAAATACCTTCCTAATCCCTAAAATCACTAACGTAATTAGTGCATAACCATATAAACCAAACGGGTAGTACGGTGCAGTACTAAAGTAAAATTAAAATAAATATTTTACTGAAGACTAGGATAAAATAAAATGTCAACGTAATTTATTTATTATTATGCTACCGCTAGCTGTCAGTTTTTAAGATCCATCTCAAAATTATTTTTAACAAATTAGATATAAAAAAGCTCATTTTTTAAATGAGTATCATTAAAAATATTTGTGCGTTTGTAAAGTCATGTTCACGCTGGAATAAATTTTATTTCACACACAAACTTTGAGGTTGGATAACGTGGCTCCAGAAGTAAAATATATTCTTATAGTGCTTAGATGTGAAAAGAAAACATAATTATGTATGCATTATCCTTCAATAGGCCTAAAATAAACATAACCCATATAAACTACTAATTTTGAAAAGGTGCCAATTTAACGTTACTAGCTCTATACTAACTTGCTGCGTAGTACGGTAAGAAATGGCATTCAAAATTATAAAAAAAAAGGCCGGAAGTAAATCCTAAACTATCCACTTCAAAACTGAAAACTACCTTGTACCAAATACATGTAATTACTCATAAAAGTTAAAAGTGTCAAGATCTGAAAAAAAATTCTATTGTTGGTCTTGTCTACGATTTCAGTATCTTATTAATAGCAACTAGCTTCCTACTCGTGGAGTCACACAACCACGGTTTCAAAGTCCCGACGGTAAGCAGTAGAACGCTACATTGCATTAGTAAGAAAAGGATCGTCTCATTCCTACAATATCAGCTCTAGCTCTAAGCCGTCACAAACGACTTTATTCTTCATCATGAGTGACCAAAATAAAGAAATAAATATTTAAAAGGTACATTTTAGAGAGTGGATTTACAGTTACGATACCATCGCAGGAAACTAACTCCCATTTAAATAAGTTTTTTTTAAATAAAATAATGTAAATCCCCATTATGTTAAAAATAATAACAAATCCACTCATCGGGCGATGGGCGTTTTTTTTACAAAGCCTATTTTTTAGAACTTGCGCGTACTTAATTATTGGTATATGATGAATAGTATGGGACTACCATAACAATTCGAATGTGTATTCTTATTTATTAATAGGCATGTTAACACATTTATGTATTTAAATTTCAGTTTAAAATGTAAAGAGGCTTGCAAAATAAATGTAGAGCCGCGAATGCAGCCACAAAAGTAATGTTAGAGAGGTTCCAAAAACAAGACTTTTTTCACTACCGTTTTTCACAACACTACATCAAATATATTATGTCCGATAAATTTAAAATTGTGTCAAATAACGAGAAGTATAACGAAACACGAAATATTTCACGAATGTGAAATAAGTTTTCAATGCAATGGTAAGGTGGGAACTGTTATCACAGCAAAAAATAGTAAGAAAAGTGACTGGTGCGTATGAAAAAATAACTTAGATAAATAAATGGTACGGCACACCGCACAGACTTTCTCTCTCTTTCTATAAACTCGTAAGATTTCTGAACGGAATAATGTACATTGTATCATCACCACTCCACATAAGAACACGCATAAAATAATATACAATGATATATAATCAATGAGAAAAGAGGCGCATCTTTGTCCACCTAAGAGCATTTCAAACAGTTTAATGTCTTCCACAAGGGTCAACACTTCGTATTAAAATTTNAAAAAAAAAACTTAACTCTCTGCTGGTATAGTTTTAGAAAACGTTGTAATGACACTAGCCTTTTTATTTTATTTTAGCAGACAATTAATCTATCTTACACTCTATCAATGAGAACTCTCTACGAAGCTCTTCTAACATTAATAACGAGCCATTTTAACTTCTTCGATATTTTTCTTTTCAGGCGAAAATACCTTTTTCCCTGTAGTTTGTCACAAACCGCGTAGTTTGAATGTAACTATCTCTTCTTATTTTCAAGTTTAACATTTTTCTCGTGTTGTGATATAATTCTACTTATATTTTTAAAGAGACAAATAGTGACGATTTTAAATTAAGTGACAACAAAATGGCATACAATGAAAAAAAAAATGAAAAAAAGCTACTCGGTTCCTTACCCGGCGATAGTTCGAATATTTGGAGAAATCTTCAAACCTTCAAATCCAATTTAATCATTTTACTATGTTTAAATTAAATTAATAAAACGCCAAAGATATATAAAACGGTTGGATATAGTTTTCATATGCATATTAGACGTTACATTTGCTGAAAGTATAGTGTGATTTTTTAAATTTCAGATTTGAACATAATAATCATGTAATCGTGCTATGATTATTAAAATCTACTCTTTAAAATTAATCTTATATAAGAATAACTTATACCAGTAGATAGAGTGGGTGTGTGATATTTACAAGCACCAAAGGTTATGCATCAAAGATTCAATGACTGTATCCCGCGTTATAATATTAATTGAAAATTCGGGCCTTGTCCCACCGCCAACGATTGCGAACTTAAATGGTGTCCTCTTACAGAGATTGAAGTGTTAATATCCTTGTTAACTTCGACACTTCACGACCTAGATAATGCGATGCAGAAGAGGTCATTGCTTCACTAAAGGAGCGTTAAAAGATTATTTTGTAGTTTATTTTTCCCACTAGAAAAACGCGAAAACTTAAAATCGAGCTCGGCTCAAAACTATTTATTATATTTAAATCGATACGCAATTAATCGGGTTGAAAACTAAACCCCAAAATGGCTTTAAATATTTTTGGATCACCCTACAATTTTGGTACACTCTGGAAACTAAGTTCTTATAACCAGTTCATGATAATGTTGTTCTTTTAAGACAGTTCAAAAGGCACTATAAAAAAGAGATTAGTTTTCATTCGCCTGATATATAGGTATGTCCTGCCACCTCGGGCAAGTGATTTAAACCAACATTTACTTGTCAAAACATATTTGTGAGGCAGATGAATAGGGAACAAACAACCTTTTTTAGTATCTTTTGAAGTGTAAAAAAAGGCCAAGGTTAGTGTGGACCAAGTATACCAAGGAAGGTTGTAGTTAAGAGCAGACCAAGCGAACTGTCTAACACTTATCCTTGAAGGTGAAGTGGCTCCATTACTTCTAAAACCATTAGTTGAATCACTCGCCTCGCCTACGAGTCACTCCAGTTCAAATATTAGGATATAACCTCATCGTCTCCAGAACCACGATGGACGGTGGTCTAAGAAGGTTTTAAACCAGCCTCACTGGATAAGGCAAGCCAATCAAGTTTGAAACTCCACCGTCAATATTTAGAATAAAGAAGAATAAATATGACAAGTTTCAAGCTTAGACCAAGTAACTTAAGTTTTACGACTTGATAATGTTATGTTCAGTTGATTTCCTAGATAGTGGATCATATCTCAGAGTTGTAAGAGATACTATATCTAATTTTAGATATCCATACGCCAAGCGGGGTGTCTTAAAGCTAGCTATCAATATTAAAAGAATGAATCATAAAATATCTTGTAGCCTTTAAAAAGGTCAGAAATTTCCAATAGCCGACGAATTAAATACATACTTGTTTACTTTAGTGATGGTAGTAATCTGTATTCAAGTTAATTATATCCAAGAGGAAACTATTGAGATATACTGCATGTAGTTTGAGATATACTGCATGTAGTGTGATATATATTGCATGTAGTTTGAGATATACTGCATATAGTTCGAGATATACTGCATGTAGTTTGATATATACTGCATGTAGTTTGATATATACTTCATGTAGTTTGATATATACTTCATGTAGTTTGAGATATACTGCATGTAGTTTGATATATGCTGCATGTAGTTTGAGATATACTGCATGTAGTTTGAGATATACTGCATGTAGTTTGAGATATACTGCATGTAGTTTGAGATATACTGCATGTAGTTTGAGATATACTGCATGTAGTTTGATATATACTATATGTAGTTTGAGATATACTGCATGCAGTTTAGTTGAATAGTCAAACAAGACTTAAAAGTAAGAACAACTTAAAACAATAAAACATTTTAGTATTACAAACTTTGAAAAATAACAAGAAAACAAATCCCATTAACCTAACAAGTTGCATTCATAAGATGTAAATAATTGTAATCCAACCCCGTAGCTTAGTGATGTGAGTGGTCAACCTCTAACCTAATAGACCCTGGTTCAATAACGGGTGGTGTTAATGAAGATTTTTAATATCTGTAACAAAAAATAATGCCCTTTCTCTCCATTTATACTGGTCTAAAAGATACGGCTTATTACATTAGGCGTGTTGTTCTAGGTTAAGTTGGTTCAAAGTCATGTGCTAGAACATCTGTTGTTACAAGTGTACGTTAAATACCATAATAAAAATAATCGTAGCCAAAGAAAGTGTGTTACACCATTTTGGTAGGATGGTAAACGTGAATAATACATATTTCTTCATGCAATCGACTTAAAATTGTTTAAAGAGCATTTGATAAAACCAGTGAGTTCTGAAAATTATACAATATCAACTACGGGCTACCTCAACAATACCCCACCATTACTCCTTCACAGTAAATACGAACAGTCTATAATTTTGATAAACAGTTTAATCTTTCTGCCCTCGCCAATTTTCTGCTAAAGTACCAGATTATGCAAATCTATTCTTTGCTCACCAAATTCAACGCTAGTAGTAGATTATCAAACGAGTGAAATAGCTCGCCTTTGAAAAACGAGCCATGCAAAGACAGCTCGAAACCCAAAACTAATAATCACAGACGTACGGGTTGTTAAGTAGTAGCAATCAATTACTATCCACAAATACCTATACTTCCACACGTAAATTCTAGAACACGTGATAGATTTGAAAGTATACTTTGCAAAAAAGGCTTGAATAGACCTATTGTGTAAGACTTCTGTGCATATTCAAACCAAATTATATTAGGAATCAGATAGCCAAAGCTATTATTTATGATTTTAGTGAGGATTCCTCCATCTAGATATCATATTCTGAAAATTGAAAAATGACACCTGGACACGGGAATCGAACCCGGGACCTTTGGCTTAGTATGCCAATGCTCTAACCATTGAGCTATCCATGAATCGTCCCGTTCATTGGCGTACTAAGCCAAAGGTCCCAGGTTCAATTCCCGTGTCCAGGTGTTATTTTTCAATTATCATAATACAAATTATATTAGCTTAAGACTGCGCCTACCACTTTCGATTTGGTTTTAACATTACACATTGTATTTTTTGTACTTTGTGAAACCTACAGTTCATAGTTCTAGTACAAATATTGTGAGCTCTAGCGTTTGTATTGAAGTTTGACAGCAAAAATCCTAAAACTCAAATACATGTGTGAATCTTTTTATTTAAGGAAGTCAATATTGTTAAAGGTTTAAACAAAGTTTCTAATTTCTCGTGTCGAGATAGAGTATTGTAAGTTAATCGGGAACATTTTCGGCCTCAATATTATGATGAATCTTTACGTATTATGTGTTCGAGCCCAAAAAAGTGGATTTTACAATTCTGTTTGTCTCCATGTCCGTCTATCTCTCTGTCCCTGGCTAAAGAAATGAAAAGAAACAGTTTGATGGATTTTGTTTAAACTTGATGTTAAGATTTTACAAGAGTTTTTTTTATTTTGAGCCTATCCCTCAAATAAAGGGTATTTTACTGATGAGTGATTTTTTTAAATTCAAAATTTTTCAAAAATGGCTTTAACGATTTTGTTTAAAATAAATATCTAGTGAGTGTTAGGCCTCCCAAATGGCACCGTATACTTGTTTTTTGGGTAAAAAATTGTTAAAGGATAGCCTATTGTTAAGTGATTTTCGAAAATCCAAAATATTTGGAAAATGGCTAAAACGATTTTGTTAAAAATTTGTATCGGAGGACTATTTTACATGATAAATAATAATGTATGCTTATTTTTATAGAGTAAATTAATTTAAAGATAGTTTAGTCACGCCAAATTACAGAACATTTGAAAAAATTTCGAAATTGGCCTTGAAATATGAGTTCAAAATGGGTATCTGAAAAAAAATATCATGCGCAATCAGAATACGTTTTCATTTTTACATGATAAGCTACAAATAATTTTAGGATAGCTTACAAAATATAACTTATTTTTGAAATTTGTTAAAAATATTAGAACAATATGGCAACAATGACAACAATACAAGAAAAACTTACTTAAGCGTAGTTTACCGAAAACTTATTTTTGAAAACTTTGTTCCACGCTATTATAATTTGAAAAGGTTGGTGCGATTGTGTCGTACGATTTATTTTGAAACTACGAACCTTTAGTTTCAGACAACACGGCAGTTTTTCTGCAATAATTAAAATCCTAGAAATATAGTAAACGAGGTAGGTGCAACGTTAGGCACAGCAATTATGTATTTCTTTTACCCGTATCGGCGGACTTGTTGTCAATCTCATTCAGCCAGGTTTTCTGGTCACTGGGAGATCAGGGTTCGAATCCCGGCTGGGTATATGCTGAGTGGTTCTCCCTTAACGGTTTACCACTTTCCTTTCGCGCAAATGCGGTTAAAGTCTACCTTATTTATCCCTACCCAATCAGTCCAATAGATGTGCGCACAGCCCAACTTAGTGATGAGACCGTAGGAAAAATTTGTTACTGTGTATGAATAAAAAAACTGGCCCCAAAAAGAGCTTTGACTTCAATAAGGCCTGTATTTAAAACACGTTAGCCTATAAATGATACGAGAGTAGATTTCATTTTGTAAACAAAGTTTTCATCGACTCTAATCTCGGCGCTTGCAAAGAATACGAAAGAGAAGATTCAAAGCAAACAGAATATAAAAGTATGCACACCATTGTACTAAACATTTTTTACAAAGTAGAGCAAGAAGTGAAAATTTATTATTAGATAACTCTGTAACAATCCAAACATTTATTTAAATACTAACAATGCCAGAATGGAAAAGTATTAATTAAATAAAACCGTTGGGATATTAAAGTGCATGTTGAAAACAGGAAAATAGGTTTTTAAAATTTTTTTAAAAGGCCCTGAACAATTTAAACCAAAAAGAAAGCTAGCAGCCCAGTTAAAAACTATTGTAATGGACGATGTTGCCAAATTAACTGTACGTGACAATTATGTACGTTTCGCATAAATACACTGATTGGGTAGGGATGAGGAATGTGGACTTCTAGAGGAAGTTCACCTTATTTGCGTGGATTAATATACACCAATGAGGCCCCCCCCCCCCTCTTCAAGTACCCGCGACGGAGATTCAATCCCCAGCCCCCACCCGTCTCTCATACACATTGAGAGNAGGTAGATTATTGTACAAAGAGGTACTCACCGAGTTTCTCGTTCGGACTGTAGGGGTCATAACTGCCGCCGGACGACATGGGCGACGAGTAACCGTTGCTGGAGATGACGGTGTAGGGCCCCTGTGGTCCCGGAGAGGGGGTGAGCGGGGGGAGGACCGACCCCCCAGGAGGTCCAGGCGAGGGCGACGACAGCCAGTCGTCGGGGCGCGGCCTCTTGTTGCTGGAGGTGATCCCTCCGAACAGTCCAACCCCGCCGTTACTGTGGGGTGGCGCGCTCCCCCCGGGCAGGTCGCGGCCGGGCGGGGACTGAACCCGGGGTTCCAGCTTGACGGTGCCCAGGATCAGTTCGTCACCGCCGCGGAACATGAGCTCGTGTTTGAGGTCCATGACTGCCCGGTATTACCTCCTTGTGAATAGCCGCATGGTCGCAGCCCCGCCCAGTCTGTCAGATGACGTACTATTGTATCGACGGGGCACTACTGCCCTGTCCTTAGAACCGTCACGTTGAGCTCAAGACAACCTGCAACACAACAGAACCAACAGTCAAGAATGGGTCATGTTGATGGGCGGATGGAGAGTGATTCAGGTTCGATACACTTTTTATGGGAAAAATAAATGTTCTAATAGCGGAGTCAAATATTGAGAGTTTTTTTTGGCACCGCGTCTTACTACCCATCCAGGTTGTGAGTTTATTAACTAATTACGTTAATGGTGTTATGGAAAAGAAATATTATATTTAGAGGAAGTGTACTCTCATTTACGTGGTGGGAGAGTGGAAAAGAATTTTGTAAAAACCACACTTAGTACACCGAGATTCGAACCTCCATCTATCCGTTATCACAAGTCGATTCTACTGTGAGAGTAGCGCGTTAGACCACGCGGCCACTAAAGCGAGTAATATAGAGGGTATATTTGCTATTATTTTCAAAGGTATGAAATTTTATTTTTTATAATTAATTGTATTTATTACATTACTAGTGATGATAAAAGAAAAGTAATATACATTTCTGAAAATAAAAAGAGTGACAGTAAAGTTAGTAATGAAATCAACCTAATAGCCTGGGCTATTTGTGGAATAGATATAAATTAGATTAATTAATAATAACAACTTCAACATTCAGTTATTGCTTTAACATCCAGAAAATATATTTTGTGATCAATTTATCTCTAAATATATTTAATATAAGCAACCACTATTGTTACTATTTTTAATATTAACTTTATACTTCAGAACAACAAATAAGAACCACCCCATTATTTTATATGCAAAGCTACAAATGAAACGTAAAAAAAAATCACCGTATTCTATTATATTCTTGACTAAATAATTATTAAAGAAAAACATGTCAATCCTTGCAAAATCAAAGGAATTGCAAGATTAAGCAAATAGTTAATACTTGGCTAAGCTTATCTACTTCGAATTTTAAAAATTATTGCAAAACATATCTTAAGACTCCAAGACTTAAAATTTGCCCGACTTTTCACCGATTTTTACTTTGTTACACCCAAATTCCATAATTTTATTTTTAGGTTTTCTCTGTTTTCTAGATGCGTATTAACCTTGTGATTATCGGAGATGAAAATACCAAATCTTTGAATTACAGGGGAAAGGAATGTATTTATAAAGACTTTGATGATCTGATCAACAATAGACCGAGAAATCCCTGCGTTAGTGGCAGTTCAACTCCCAAACACTGTAGTCGATGAGTGAGTATGAGAATATAGCTGATATTGCAGTCAATGCCTTAATCCTAACTCATTTGACAATGTTTCTGGCGTTAAAAAGTTCTTAGGATAGATTGAACTGAGGAGGCGAAAACTTTAAAACTTTGAGTATCTCTATTACACTCGTGGGGAAAATGTGACGGTAGGGGGAAATACAACTTTTTCATTTTACATCTCAAATGGTTACACAGCTATATTTTGAGCAGCGATCGTGAAAAATAATTTTCTTTCAGTAGAGATCCCTCAACTTGGAAAGCGAGCCAAGTTTGAGCGAAAAGTCAGGAAAAAAAACCTCTAAGATGAATAAACAATGAGGTGCCAAGTCAAAATGGAATCCACGAGTAAAGTTTATTACCAATGCAATGTTTGGCTGTTGGATATCTTAATAAAAAGTGTTTTCTTTTGTTTTGTAAGGTATATAAAAAGTATGTGCCTAATATCTTACAGACAATGTATATTTTATATAGTTTATAAATAATAGCAAAAATAATAACAAAAATGTTGGCAATATTTCATATGTAGTTGGCCAATTAACAATAATAACATAACACATTCCTTACAAATGAATACCATGTCTGGGAACACCAATGCGAACGCCTGTATTTGTTTTTTTCTTTTGGGGTTGGGAGCGGGGAGCGGGCCCGCATTGAATGAAATGTCTCGCACAGTTGTATTTATGAGAAACCTTCAGTTTCAGCCAAGGTCAGCCGAATACACAGACAAGGAAACAACAGATAGACAGCCTTACGGTAGTTTCGCGGTCGCTTAATGAGCCAAGTTGAGTCCTTGAGCACTGAGGACCGCTAGTTGTAGTTCTCAGTTAGAGCAGCACTTCCAAGTGAGATATTTCTAAACAGCTCACTTTCAACATGCTACAACATGTTACAAGCTGGACAGCAAGTTTACAAGAGTGGTGGTCCGAACACAATAGTTCAGGTAGCAGCAATCCCGCCCCCAATTCGCAAACATTTTCAGACAAGGGGGGTAATATGCAGTCCGAGTAAGCTCTTTTGGGGGGGGNGGGGGGGGGTTGATTTAAGATAAGGGGGACAGGGCTGTTACCTGATCCTAGCCTTGTGAAATCCGGCTGATTACCAATATAAGACAAATCATTTTTGTCTGCTTTCTGGTAAAAACATTTTTAAACTTGACTGTTTTAAAAAATACCCGCTTGATAGCGATGTTATTAATTGGGACTGCAGGTAGCAATCCCCGTGTTTGAAGGACTCGAGCTCTTAGAAGTTGTGTATTTGGTGTATTTTTGTCTATGGCTGAGTGTCCCAACAAATCTCCGTTTGTTTACGGTCCAGGGATAAATGTTTAAGGCATTTGGCGGAAAATTTCTGTCACCTTACACCAAAGAATCTTATAAAATAAAAATGTATGCTTCCTTTCTATGAGCACAATGTTTGTTGGTCTTTATAAAACTTTGTTTTCTCATCTCAATATAATGTTATATTACAACTAAGCTTAAGGAGAAAAAGATAGAGTGAAATGTAAGATAAAAGGAACAACACCTGTGAGAAACATGCAAAACATCATTGTCTAGGTCTTATCTTATCGGTCTATGCTGGATGTCGGTTACCAATATTAGGATCAGACACATCAATGAGAGCTCTGATGATTACTACAAATGTTGTTGAGATAAATGTGTGATCATTTTACCGATATACGACTAAAAAAGTAGTGATTACATAATGTGGATATAGTATTTTAAAATTCACTAAGGATTCCCAATGACAAATTTTAAGATGCCCAATTCACAATAGATGATATCCAACCAATAATCATTAATCTGACCATATATCTGAAAGGCCAGAACAACGTTCCAACAAAATATTTGGCCAACCATATTTCACCTATCAACGATATGCAATGTAATCACCCTAGGTCAATATACATACCCAGGGTGTTAAGTGGCTAGAGAATCCGACAAAATGTTTAGGGGACCCTGAATAAATTCCGAGAAAGCGTGGAGATGAAAACCAATTAATGGAGAGAAGTTTTTTTCTCAACACAGCCTGTTATGCGTGCCCACCAAAGTCGGTAAAACATAATGTTAAGTTAGTTTGTAAATGTATGTGTGTTTAGAACACGAACATTAAATATTTCGATTAAAATCCCTAGCCATATGAAAATAAATATTTGAGTTACAATTCTAACCCACATAAAATAAATGATTATTTAATCATCATCGTTAGAAATTCAATCCTGCGATTAGTTTGCTGCAGCTCTCCACTTTTGCTTATCCTAAGCCAAATTTTGTACATATTCTTCTGCCAACAGCATCCGCTATCTGATTCATGTACTCCAACCTTGGTCTCTCTCTTGAATTTCTTCCTTCCACATCTCCTTCAGTAATTATCTTCGTCAAACTAACATGCCTCAGTAAATGGCTTACGCTGTTAACTCTTCTTTTCTGTATACCATTCCAAAGTTTCCTTTGTTCATTTGCTTTTCTTAGCACTTCTGTATTTGATACTATTGCCATTCATTATATTCTCAACATAATTCTGTAGAGCCACGTTTCAATGATGATAATTAATTAATTTAAACATGTAGATACGTGACAGCAGAGAGATGCTCCAAGATGGCAATGGCATTTAGAAACGGTTCAAGTTGTCCATTTTGGAGGAATATTCTCCACTGAGCCACAAATTGTATAAATGAAAATTGTTATTTACAACTAAGATGTCTAGAGAAAATTGTAATGATTACACTCTCAAAGAGAGGAGTTGAGGTGAATCTTTGTGCCCTTGAGCTTTAGCCGCACGATTACTGTAATTGTATAGTAACGAAGGCTTCCAAGCGGGATCCACGGCATACTTTCACCTTCATCAGATCGGTCGGTGTCGAGGGAAACCTTCACCCGAAGCACTGAGAAAACATTCACCGTCCACAGTCGCCGAGGGGAAGGGGGGAGAGGGGGAGAAGTGAGACCCTCAGCGTTATTTGATGCGAAGGTCATCCGCCGCCTTCCTATTGCCGTTACTAGTTGCAGCTACAAAGAAACGACACGTGTCATAACTCTTTGGAGGCGGTAGTTGATTCTTTGTGTTCGTTTTACAATGAGACAGAAATACCTTTCACAAGATCAAGTCTTTGTTTCATTAAAATAAGATTTGCTTTCCCCCCTCTATCCCACATCCAAAAGTTTCGGATAGACTGAAATGTCGAACCGTTTTCATTCCATCGCAAGTCCTGCGGTCTTTATAAGAGATAAGTAAATTCAGAACAGTGCAATTTAATTCCCGAGGATGAAAATTTGTTGTCACATAATTTGACTTTCCGTTCTCTAATCAGCCGACCGCTTGCGCAATCACTCGAAGTGTCCCAATGGCGTGCTTCCCTCCCTCTCTCCTCTACGTCTTACCATCTTTTCTAAATATCTTAATATTTACGTTAGTAGGCAGGGATTAGAAAGGTAAAATTTAAAGTAAATGTACCCACCTATGCATGGAGAGATAGGGAGAAACCATTTAAGAAAACACGCCTCATTACACCCAGCCGGGATTCAAACCCAAACCTCCCCAGTCAGAAGAAAATCAGACAAGAAGAGATTGACGCCTTTGTCTTATTGCCCACCGGTGCGCTCAATCGAGTCAAGGAAGATTTATTAACCTAACAGTTTGGCTCCGAGGGCCAATATAGTCTCTCAAGGCTATGTGCACAAAATCTACGAGACGGTTTACCGTTTGGAGGCTGACAAGGTAATATTTCAGTTCCCTTGTTGGTTTAATACTGGTCCGTCTGGCCGTGTACTGTTTGTATCTATTTTTATTAACTTGTACTTGTTGAAGGTTTTCTAATCAGTGAACACTGTAATTCATCCGAGGAGGTGTTTCCTCGATCAAATCGCCTTGTGTTACGGAACTCTGAACGAAATAACAGAGCATACAGATTGGCTACCATTAGATAGCGTGTGTGAGACGAGAAAGAAGTCTGGTGACTGTCTTGAGGGGGGGATGTAGGGAACGCGAGGAAAAACCACTGTTTTTGCAGTTTTTATAGCAAAACTTTTTTGTTTTGCTAAAATAATAAGATGTTTATCCAGTAAAAGCATACAGTTTAAATTGTATTTACATGGTGATATCACCAGATGTTGAATATCTGGCATGAGCATAGCGACATTAGGTGACATACTTGTTTATTATTAGAGTCAAGGTACATCTGTTTCTTAAGTTAAGCAGTTAATAGCATCATCACATCGGGTGCAGCAATTATAAACTATTTCGATATAAATAGTTACAGCCAGGCGCGGATTCGGGGGGAAGTGGGGGGTCAGAGGGTCAGTTGACTCCCTCTGTGAAAATTAGAAAATTAATATAGAAAACAAAATGAAAGTCAAGAATTTTAGAAAGAAAATAGAACCCAAATAAATTATACCATTTTTTATATTTTTACGCGCAGATATCTCTTAAGCCGGGTCCACACGTGCGTTATTCGTCCACGTTTATTCAATGTTCAATATGACTCACGCAAGTGTGGAAAAAAAATCGATTTCATTTACGAGTATTTGTCGTGCATAGCGAGTAACAAACATTACTGCGCATAGAAACGGTAGACTACCACACGTCAAAGAAGACTAATAATCGCCTGAGAGCAGTTCATCCACGAATACCGAATATAGAATATGTGTGGAAAGTAGGAGCGGTGGAACTGTGGGGGACTCTACCCCCCTGGAAATAATTTGCCCCTCCCTGGAATAAATCCCCCCTCCCTAGATATATTTCAAATCCTCTGATATTATCGAATATAAAGCTGAAAGATGGCCTTAAATTAAACTCCAAAAGACTTCTAGATGCATTCTTATGTCAAAAATTTGCCGGAGAAGATCGCTTAAAATAACTTCAATACTAGAGGCATCTAACTGGCACAAAAAGTCAGGGGAGGAAAGATCTAAATAGCTTCCAAGGTCATCCAAATTTCAAAAATGTCTAGGGGAGGACAATTCCAAATTCCGAATTTTCTGAAAGAATTTAATTTTAAAAATGTTGTCGGTGGAAGACCATTTCAAAGATTATCTTCTAGAGGTATCTAACTATCGTAAAAAATTAAGGTGAGAATCACTCTAAATAGCTTTGAGGGGCATCCAAATTTCAAAAGTTTCTATGTGAGGAACACTTTAAATGGCTTATAAAAGAATCTAATCAACAAAAAAAATCAAGGCGAAGACTACTCGTAATTTCTAGAGTGAACCATTTTTCAAAAAATTGTTGAAGGAGGGCCACTCTAAATAGTTTATAAAAACTATTTGATTTTAAAAAAATTGGAGAGGATGACCACGTTTTAAAACATACATAAGATCAAGTATGAATGAGAAACTATTAAATGGCTCTAAACAGAAATTTAAAATTGTAAATAACTATGATATATTTATAATTATGACCTCCCTCCTCAGAGTTATAATTATGGTTACGTATTATTAAATAGTGCAATTATAGGCCACGCTAAGGTTTTAGTTTTAAAATTTGAGTATTATTAATAATTTGTGAGAAAACTTCAATTTCGCGTATAAATTACCTTTATAGTTTTATTTAGTGAGCTCAAAAATATGTGATAATGATTTCTTTGAACTTGAAACCAGTTTTAGCCCTTTCGAAATGGATTTTTCATGCGTTTAATGAACAAATTATTTGCGAAAAGTCATTGTCTCTTTCCTTACCCCATTGAATAGAGCGTTAAATCTTTGGTGTAACACGTAATAACGAAGAAAAAGTTAAAGATGATTCATTTTTCACGAGCTATTTAAGGTTCATGACTCCATGTATATGTAACACTCCATTAGTGAAACAACTTTTCAAGAATTGGGCCAATTCCTTACCGTTTTCGTGAACTGGCCTCTTCTATTGACCATTTCACAAAATGAGCAACAATTGCATTAATTCTAGATCATTTTATGAACTGGAAATTATTGTATGTATTATCTACTAAAAGCTTACATTAAATTCGTTTTAAGATATATTTAATTAACCTAATTTTAACTAGCCTTCCAATAAAGGTTAAATCAACTTACAGACCAAACCTATCCTCCGATTATCCTTTTCACAGACTGGGTGAAAAAATAACGAGAAAACCTCACACGGTTCGTGAATTGGGTAGCGTTTGTGCTTCCCAGTTCATGTACTGGTTATTTCATGAACTGGGCAGCTCCAATCGTTCGATGCCAGTTCACGAAATGAGTAGAAATTTGCCCAATTCATAAAATGGGTAATTTCACTTTTGGGATGTAACATAAAGCACTCCATTAGTCTACTTTAAGGTCTAACTAAGTACCATACAATGCTTTATTCCAACTACAAGGACTAAACACAGTGTGCGTCCAGCCTTCCGGTCATTTTGCGTCTCTCTCTTTACTGGCATCTCAATAACGACTGAGTCACTACACGCAAGCATGGGTGTTTCTATTATTATGGTAATAGATCAACCAGAAGTAAACAATAAATTATAGCTACTTCATTAAAGATGAAATAGTTTCTAGCACACGAAAAAATACAAACAACATATTTTAAAATATAGGCCTAAATCACGCAACTGTAGTTCAGAAGGATAATAACAAATGCCCGAAATATATAGTCCGATATGATGATAAATTAAACAAGTTTGGAGAAGGTGTTTTCTTTATTATTATTTTATCTTGTTCTCTAAACTGTTGTGGTGGTTAAAAAATGATAGTCTATTAATTAAACAAAAACGAAACGTTGGAAAATCGTGTTTTTAGGTAAATAACAAATTTGATTTAATAATAAAAACACTATTTCTAATAATATACAATACTTTCAAAAACATAGTAGGCCATATTTATAAGATATGTACACTCCGTTTAGCCTGAAAGGAGCCAGTCTTGCCTTGACTGATTACACTATGAATATATCTTATAAGTTATACCATAGTGGAATAACGCAAGGTAAGGGTAAACGAGGGGTATATAAAGGTTTCCACAAAATATTATCACATTATTTAAAACAACATAACAAGATTACGGGAGTGGTAAGTACAGTTGACAGAAGGTCAGTGTTCGATTCCAATAAACTTTTCTGAGGATTGTATTTCCCAAAATATAGTCTCATGTTATCTTCCTGGATGTTTTTGTTGAGTGCATGTTTTAACCTGAAAAATCAACTGTCAAAACGAGTGCTCGACTAATTCTTATCTGCCTTGAGTCCAGACTATTCACATAAGTACATTAATGAGGATGGTATAATTTAGGGAGATGTATAAGCATTTGCGAGGAAGGAGAGTGTGAAACAATTTAGAAAACTGCACCCTAAGCACAACCCTATGGGATTCAAACACCAACCATTCCAGACAAGACGAAACTGACCTCTATGTCCATGTAACCACCAGTGTGGGTTACAGATATTTTGTTCCATTGTTTTAACTAAATACTATAACTTCCAGAATGATGTGCAGCTAGAGTCTGTATAGCGTAGTAATGGTGATAACCGACAGCTAGTTAGCCATGTAGAGATCATTATTTATTTTCTTAGTAATATTACACTATCAATTACAAGTGTATTAGAACGCTTATAACTATACATCCCTAAGGATTAATATATAATTGGCTTTTTCGCAACTAATTGAAGGAACAGAAAATATTAATAAAACTATAATACTTTTGTTTCGCGGTTGTGGCAACAAGAGGTATTAGAGTGTATGAAATAATAAATAAAAAAGTATAATTTTTTACATTTGTATCTTGTTATAACTGGCCATCAAAATAAATAGATGTATTTTTTATAACTTCCATCCATTCAAAATATTAGTTTTAAAATAAAAAGTTTTAATTTTGTAAACACATGTGCACAAACACAGCCGAATAAGGTTTTGTATTACGTCATCCACCCGCCTCATTTATTCTGGTTCACCACCTTAATTCATGAAGAGAACGCAGCCTTTTAGAAGCTCTCGTTTGTAAAGCATTTTTAAGTGAGCCACAAACGTTGCTTCCACAAAAAATAAACACCCAAATGGTTAATTTCATATTTTCGTATTTCAATAATGTAAGAAGGATTAAAATAAAAGAACAAATTTAAAACACATTTTTTGTTGTGAAAGTTTTAACTGTTAAAAGTAACAGCAGCTCAAGATAATGTTATGTATAATATTATGATCTTTGCAGATCATTTGGTTTGGCGAATGGATACATGAATGTATATATGGTATATTTTTCTAGCTGTCAGTTAACTACACTCAAACGCTGGATAAACTCTATCCGCGTGATGTTCAAGGCTAAGTTAATTTTTAAGTCACGTGTGAATATACTTTGTTTAGCAAGTGTAAGATTAATAAAATACTCCAACACAAATAGTAAACTTCCCGACGCTCCTTCAACCTGCAATTCTCACAGCTTAGATGCAATGCGGAAAGCATTCATTACATACACGTATGATGGGATGATGGGGGGCGATGAGAACAATTATTTTGTGGACTCTTTAAAAAAAAATGCACGTATTAGTCTCTTAAAAATTGCAATGGGACATTCTGAGTTATAATAAACGTAATCTAATCCAACACTAAAGTAAATTAAGACTCAACAAAAACGCGAGTCAAAAAGTTGCTTCATTTTTTTTAAATTAGGTTAAAAAAAATGGCATTGAATCAGAAGTGGTGAATTAAATTATTAAATTATTAATATTATTACTAGCCACCACATCTTCATACCTGAAGACCATTTTAAATAGCACCTAAAGGCATTAAATTTTCAAAAGATTTCCAGGTAAGGGACACTTTAAATAGCTTCTAGCACGACTCTAAATTTAAAAAATCTTCTGGGTGAGTACCACTACAAATAACTTATAGAGGAGTATAATTTTAATAAATGTTTCCAAATGGGGACCACTCTCTAAGCTTTAAAGCGTTTAAGGGAATCCGAATTTTGGAACATTTCTGGAGGAGGACTTCCTATCATCCGTTTGGCCAGGCAGCCAAGACGTTGAAAAACATACTTTTTTGCTAATCATCCTTATTAAATAA
This sequence comes from Timema bartmani, assembly GCA_902151455.1. Lineage (NCBI taxonomy): Eukaryota > Metazoa > Arthropoda > Insecta > Phasmatodea > Timematidae > Timema > Timema bartmani. Next base: position 444,722 of record CABFWB010000037.1, read on the forward strand.
ATAAGGTTTCACCACCCATGGATAGATTATTACCTATAAAATAAAAAAATAGAAGTGGCCTACCTATATTTTTTAATAATTGTTGACCGAAAAAAAGCTAACATGTTCTTCTCCGCCCAAGTTCCTATACTATGTTGTTACTATACATAATGACAAAAAAAATGCATACAAAAAAGTACTACCAGTAAAAAATAAACTACCTTCAAATAGCTTCAAAAGTCATTGAGGGGTTAAAATTTTACCCCCAGCCAGAACCTCCGGACCCCATCTCAGTTGAGCCCCCCGCACTTTCAAAGAGCTTCCGGAGCCCCTGATTATCGATTATTATTTTTATTCATTAAATATATAGTAACTCTACAGATGTTCGAGTTGGTTAGGAACTATATCATACATTCAACTACACCATATAGAATTTTGATTTGAATCATGGATTCCACAAATAATTACAAATTAATTTTCAAGTGGGCAGGCTTGGAACAAAATATGGTTTGATGAAATAAGGACCAATGTACCAGTTGTTCATAATTTACTAGTGCTGGATGTTACAGGATCTAAGCTAACAGTGTTTCATAATTTGCTAGTGCTGGATGTTCCAAAAGGTAGCCAGTGGTTCATAATTTGCTAGTGCTTTGGATCATAATTTGATAGGGCTGGAAGTTCTAGGGGTAAGGTAGCTAGCTAGTGGTTCATAATTTGCTAATGATGGATGATCCAAGAGCCATGCTAAAAGTGGTTCATAATTTGCTTCTGTTGGATGTTCTAGGAATTAAGCTACTGGTGGTATATACTGTAGTTAGTCATAAATAGGAACGTCACCATTTTCGTAGCCTGTAAACCAGACAAGAGAGACTCATGCCTTCATCCACGGGACCAACTGTGGGTGTTTTTATTTATATTTTTAGCGCCACGTCTTACTACCCGTTTGACTTATGCACTAATTAAAATTATGTGTTAGGGATTAGGAAGATTTAAATTTAGAGGAAATTCACCCGCATGTGCATGGAGGGAGAGTGAAAAACTATTTAGGAAAAAAACCTTCAGTGCACCCGACTGGGATTGAACTTCAATCTTCCCATCTTCGGCAGTCTAGTCCAATATGAGAGTAGCGCGTTGAAGCATGCGGCTACCGAAGCAGGTAGAGCCAGTTACAATCACTACCAAAACATTATAGCCTCACAAGGTATTTAACATTCTCAGAGAGGCTTTCTTGTCGAATGCCCTTAAACAGAGAGAAGCACGCTGTTTTTGTTGACATATATAGTAGAAGCAAATATCTCATTATCAAACCCTTTGCGATAGAGTAAATTTGATAACATCATTTAAAACAAACATCACATTACTTTCTTGAGAGTGCAACATTTGTCACAAGTACTGGCCAAATAAGTTAAATCAATAAAAAAGGTTTGTTCTCGAGAAAAAGAGACTGAGATAATGTGAGAGAATAAGAGCTAAAGGAAATAAAGGTTGGAGAAAGCAAGAAATAGAAAATAATTTAGTCATTCTTTACCCTCTCGACAATAACAATTAGTTTACTATTCGAGTGCCTTTGATACGAATCGAAAAATTACCCATCATCAAAGTGTCAGCTGGCTTCGAACCAGGAATCCGGTACTCAAACATCACTTTTCAACGTCTGCTGCTCACTTGATAACAGGTTAACATTAATTACGCTATCAGTATCGACCATTCCTTGCTGCCCCGTGACAGTCCCGTGTTACATAATGACTTGCCACCAATTGCCCCGACGAGGTCCATTAATGAATAGGCCTAATTATAGAGCAGTTAGTTGACATGCTAACATAACACCCAGAGAACTAAACGGATTATATTTCATATATTTGATTAATTTAACTAAGTGAATTAGGAGTTATGTAAATGTGTAATATTCATTCTCTGGTAGCTTCAATAAATACATTTGGGCTATTGGTTTCAGGGGCCTCCTCTACAGTGTGCCCCAAAACTTACGTACAGTAGGATTCTGTTGAGAGAAACCTTTTAGAAAATACGAATTTTTTTGCAGTTAGTATCAATTTTATTTTACTATAATATTATTAATTGGATTGATAAAGGAAAATTATTATTATTTTATAAAAGTGGCGGTCTAAAAAACTGAGATTAACGGCCGGAGGGTTAGTTGTGCTGGCAACATGACACAATTTATCCGCAGATGTTGGCACTATATTTTCCAAGAAACGGCGGCCGCTCGGTCGGTATAACTCAAATGTGAGCTGAAGTCATGGAGTTGTTTTTATTATTATTTTATAAGTAGTGATAATATCGATCAAACGTAACAGCTGTAGATCAAATAACTTGACGTATACATAAAGGAAAATTATTAAAGTAACTTTTGTAACTGTCAAATTTTTTTTTTATATTAAGATTGAAAGCTGCTAACCTATTTATTTCCGTATGAAACTGTCCACCGAGATTTGAATGCAAAAATAAAGTCGATTCCCACTATGACATTGGGATCTTCCTTAAATTCGCTATTATCTCAAATAAAAACGAAAATACTGTTTAAATTAATTAGTTAATTAGTTGATTAATTTTAAAAATAAGAAGGGCGAACTTAATTAAAATAGGGTCAAACTACAATCATCTAGAAAACGAAATGTCATTAATTGAGCAAGTTAAATATAAATATATATTATATAGTTATTCTATTATAATGAACTTACTTTAATAATAAAATTTTTAAACTTTTTATGCCGGTAGTTATCTCAGAATCAGTGTCCTTGATTAAGACTTGGTAGGTCGGGATTGTATTGACCAAAACTCAGCTGGATGCATTAAAGATGGTTTTTAAATAATGTTTTTTTTTTTTTTTCATATTCTCTCCAGGCGAGTTAACATGCTTGTCCACTTGATAACATCATAGCCCAATGTATTAATTCGTGTCTAACTCTAACATTTAAGAATACCAATTTTATTATATCTTTTAATCTTTGTAGACAGAGACATTCTTTGTTACTTTAAAATGTATCATCTAAAGCCTATTTTATCACTAATGTGTACTTCGTCTATAAAATAATGAAATTTGAGGTGGTCCAACTCCCATTTTACTAGAAGTACTGACGGGGGGGTGGGGGGGGGTGGTACCTGCGACTAGACGCCTCCCACAATCTCTAATACAGACTAGCATTGACGAGAAGTGAATGGACACTGTAAGAACTCAATAACAGGTGACTTGCACTCACTTGCGGTACTAAAAAAAACCTCTTTAGATAGTCTACCTGGCAAGCACGTGGGTGTTTAATGAATAGGTGTCGGCAAAGTGCGTTATCATTAAGGGAAACGAGAAAAAACCATTGTTTTGGCAGTTTTTAAAGCAAAATAATGTTTTGGTCAAAATAAAACAGATACATTCCAAGTAGAAAGAAACAGATTAATTTTCTTTACATGGTAGCCTCAACAGTTCTTTAATATCTGTCAAGGGTGTTCTGGCACTTAATGACAACTTTTTCTCTTCATCTAAAATGTTTGTCATCTAATGCCGCTATGCTCGTGACATATATTCAACAACTACTCTCAATATCACCATGTGAAGAAAATTAAACTCTTAGTTTGGACTGGATAAATAGCCTATTTGATTGGCCCTTTCTCGTGCCTCCTTCCAAACATAATATTATATTGTAGTTTATTCTTTGTAGCCTACTTCAATGACAATGACTCATTCATGATCGTATGCTCTAATCCCTGCCTATGTTGGCCACTAGCAAATTAAAAATATCCAACCTAAAAGTACAGTATAAATATTAGATAACTTTAGCAGAGTATGCCTTATGAGAACAATACACATTAAATAAAACAATATTTCTCATGCAGCCCTCCAAAATCAAAGGCTTCATCTTAGGGTAAAATGTAGGTGTTCTAATCACTCGTCTAACCTTGGTCGTAGTGATTCTATTCAGCACACGATATTTCTGCATGGCTTAGTTTCCAGGTCAGAGAAACTTCAAAGGAAAGAGAGTATTTGAGAGACAGTGTGAGGAAGGAAAGATAAAAGGAAAGGGAAAGAAAGAAGAGATATAAAAAGGAAAAAGGACAAAACACGACACTGGAGCTTCTAGCAGATCATGCAAGGAGAAATAAACTTAGTGTAGGGAAGGTTATGTCTGACGAAAGAGAGCAGAGAAGATAAAACACGACATTGGAGCCTGTAGGTATATCATGTTGGGAGAGCGAAACATAGTGTATGGAAGGTAATGTTGGAGGAAAGAAAGCAGAGAAGACAAAACACGAAATTGGAGCCTGTAGAAACTGTGCGCAGAGTAAAACTTGGTGTAGGGTAGGTTATGTATGTAAAAGAGGGAGGAAATGACGCGGGAATCAAAGAGGGGGCTGCAACCGATGGGGGAATAGGGCGGAAAGAAGAGAAGCAAGGAGGGGCAGAGGGGGTGACGCGGAGGGTGTGGTCGCGAGAGGGTGCAGGATACAACGCAGACATTCACTGATACAAGGGGGAGATCTTTTTATAACAGCACTAGCTCTCTCTTCACCCCTCTCTTACTCCCTCTGTGAGGGGTGAAATGCTTACCAAGACGGGATCAATGAGATCCTGTAGGAAACAAGGGAATACCTCGTTCTAACGGGATTGAAACTTCAACAGTTAATCTTTAACACAGAGAAACAAGATGCTTATTTTTATTTGTAGATATAAACTTCGTTTAGCACACTACCGAAACGAAGAACCATGGCTACAGCTATAGGGTTGCCACTATTTTCTTATGACATAATATTCTGTGTTTTCCAGGTTTTCCAGAAGGAATTCCCATTTTCACAAGCAGCTTGGATTGAAGAAAAGAGTAATATAATTTCATTTTCCATCAAATTGACTAGTGCGAAGTCATGTAACTTATGTTTGAAACAGGATAATTTAAGATTGATGGGGAAATACATCTCCTGTCATTTCACAACCCTTGTTTAGGGGGTAGTAATGTTTGAATCAGAGTGCTTAGTTATTCAGTTCACTTTTTCGACCATCCAAAGACCAATTATTTTAAATTTTCAGTTGAATGTCCCGAATTTAACAAATATTTCAGTATTTTTAATAGATTTTCCAAAATTTCCTACGTTTCTCAGTTTTTTTCCAGACCCAAAAAATCCCCCATGTTTTCCCAGCTATTCCGGTTTTCCAGGTTAGTGGCAACCCTGCCAGAACTATAGTAGTTTTGACATACTATTTTCACCACATATAAATACATTGGATTAAATTTAAAAGAGGTTGAAATCTGATTTGAAGGGCCTTGCTTTGGTACTAGTTGGTGTCCAAACAAATGTATTACTATGTATATATGTGCACCAACGCTTACTATCCCTCTAGATCTATCTGCCTAATTACACCAGTGGATTAAAGAGGGGAAAGCTAGAAATCAAATTAAATGCACTTGCATTTGTGAGGAGGGAGAGTGTAGAATCAGTTGGGGGGGGGGAGCAACTTTCAGTACACTCAGCCGGGATTTGAACTCAGATCTATCCATTACTGGCAAATCAGATCATACTAGGATGATGCCTTAACCCATGTATCCACCGATATGGGTTAATGTCCTACTTTTATGTGTTTTTGCTCTTCAACCTTGTTTGACAATTACTATAAACTGAGGTACTCTGGTAAATGAATAGTCCTATGTCACAACTGGTTTAATCTAAGCTTATTCTAAGCTAATTAGCTAGTATTATAAGTCCAACACCCTCTATCAATCGGTAGTGTGTCTGCCCACTGAGCTGAGGGCCCCGGGTCCAATTATCGTCATGGCCGAGAAATTAAATCATCAGTGAAATATGGGTTTCCACCTTTCACGGCGATGAATAAACAGACGAGGGCTGGTGTTGTGTACGCTGTACATTTAATTCAGTTTATAAGTAGTGTGCTGATACAAACAGTCGGTTCATAAAGTGTACGTTAGATATCTCAAATTAATAAATAAATATTTTTTTTATCATGGTTACCATATATTTGGTTAATTTAAAAAGCGCGTCTGACCGGTTTCTCGAGGTTTCTCATAGATGGCACTAGAAACGCTCTTCTTCCATTTTGTAACGATTTTATATTCTTTGCGACATCAAAATGTATGCTGCCAGTGGTTATTTTGGTGAAAGGAAACTACTTGTAAGTATGAGTGGGACAATATTTAGCTTAATTAGGCTTAATAATGTGTACATAATTTAAACCCAATCTTACAGTGCCTGGTACGAAAAGGTGTATGTTTGTTTGTTATGGATGTTCTTGATGCATATTTAATGTTCATTTAACTTTTTTTTTTTCTTGAGGGCTGGGCGTGGGCGTAATGAACTCTCACCATAAAAAAAATCCCATCAAGACCGAAAAAAAGTAATTCCCTAAACTTATAGCCTACCTAAAAATATGGTATTTTAAAGAGGATAAACAATGTTCACAACATATCCTCCTTTAGGCTCTCACAAATATGGAACCCCAAAAATAAGTTCACCTTTTTTTCAAACCTTTCTACCACTTTTAATCAAACGTTGACTTTCTTAGGCAACGAGTATTTAAAGTCCACTTTCTGAACACAGGAATTATATTATCAAACGATTTGCAAATTACCTTAATACTCGTACTAGGATAGACACAACACTCATCCCTCCAGCCGACAATTCACAAATAATATATTTTCTAGTACGTCAATAATCAAACTCAGGACCCCCTGATTCAGTACACAAACGTCTTACCAATTGAGCTAAAAGGTATCGAGATTCAAACGTAGAATTTCTTAATCTAATTGATCCAAATATTACCACCCATTCTGGCTATTAGCATATTTACTCTAATGAAATAGAGATAAGAAAAGTAAAGTTCGAGTGGGAAATCATTTAAGAGAAGATCACCTTGTAAGATTAGAACCCCGACCTCCCTTTCAACGGCAAACAAGATGAGACGAGACTGATGCCTTTATCCGTGTGTCCATACGTGCGGGTTGAACGATGAAATTCAATAAATTTATAAGCTCAAGTATGAAACCTAAAGCTATACAGTTTACTTTTCATAGGAAAGGGCCTTATCTAATAATTAGAAATGTTAGACGTATTCATACGTCAAGTCATGTGATATGTAACTCATTTTTGACAGATATTACCAATATATATAAAATAATACTAGTAAAATCGTAAAATGTTATCAACTGTACCCAAATTTTGACGGAATGTCATTTTTATTTTTGTTAATCACATAAGTTACAATGCACATAGGTACACAAACTCATTGCTTGTATGGTTGTAAAATACACATTCCTGGTGAGACACTGCAACTAAGCTAGAGAGGGTTGCGTTGGGAGGGGGTAGCTATTACTGCTGAAGAAGACATTTTTAAATCAATATTATATTTAGCAGAATGCAAGAGTTTACTTGTTAAAGACTCTTCATTGCATATGTATTTTTTTTTTAGTTTTGTAAAGTGCGTGTTTGGTTTAGTCGTGTGAATTTATTAAAAGTTTTTTTCATACCTTTAAGTCATTTTATAAGTATTTATAAACATAATTTTGAGGTTATCAAAATTCTGTCCCGGGTTATCAATTTTTGCCGCAAACATATAGGTATGTTTTTATATTTGAAAATACCCTTTCTATGCAAATTGGACTATAATAACCGCAGTCTCGTTTGGCCCAATAATCTCATGAAACACATATACAGTATAATCGAGACGAATCGGACCAACATTACATACCTTGAACTCGACAAAGAACGATGGGACGACTGGAAGATCCAGTTGTGTGGCTCACCTTGAGATATCTGTACATACCTGAGACCCTTCTCCAGCAAAACAGCCGACAACTGTTTCACAAGAATATATAAAGCGGAGGGAGGGAAAAGTGGTCCAATGAGAGCGAAACTGTCGCAATTGAAGTGGAAGTACGGGTTCTGTGGCTTGTGTTACGCGAAGAGGTATGCATGCTAATGGTCAAGGTTGCAACGCTCCACACTGAGGTGCACAGTCGCTTATGTGACGTGGTTTCCGGCCGTGGAGGTGTCGACGTTCCCGTGGCTGGAGGGGATGACTACCATTGTAGCTCGTTTACGGTGGGAGTTGTGCGTTAAGTGACGGCTAGCAGAAGGTTCTTTACTGCAAACATTGGCTGAAAGTAGCTTTTCGGAAGAAATATTTTTTTTAGCACTGCGTTTTACTACCCGGTCAGGTTATACCCCTATGCACTAATTACACTAATAGGTTAGGGATTAGGAAGGTTTAATTTAGAATAAATGCACCCGAATTTGCGTGGAGATTGGAAAACCATTTAGAAAAAATCTTACATGCACCCGACTGGGATTAAACACTGATCTCCCCGTCTTCGGCAGTTTAGTCCAACACGAGGGTATTGCATTAGACCACGCAGCCACCGAAGCGGGTTATTATTAGGTCTATTTGCTTGGTTACTATATTATTAATAAAAAATGTTATAAACGATTTTAGTAATACTTCAAGCCAATGTTTGCAATTAAGAACCTTTTGGTAGCTGTCACCTACCTACATTCCCACCGTAGATGAGCTCCTAGTTCGATCTTAGGTGGTGCCTAAAATCGTTTCGTGATCTTGTTTTGGAACTGTCATAGTATCCAGATACAGTCCAATTTTCAAAGGAAGGGCTGTTTAGAAAATACATATTTGTTTGCGGTCAACATTGATAACACACTTTTATAAACACGCATACATATTAAAAATTGAAATCTACTCTCTTTGAAATAATTGATGTTCTAATCTAACAGAATGAATGTTAACTGATAAATAGCCTACATAATAGTATTTTACGCGTAAAAGAATAAAATTAACGAATAATGTTTCCAAAATAAAAGCATCGTAATCATGTGTGCTTACGTTATGTTGGCTAACCGGTGGATGTCGCTGTATACGTTGCCATGGTTGCTGGCACGCCGCTAACGTGATTGGCAAGCACGCTTGCGCAAACGCTTGCTTGAAGACAAGAGACCAAACAAGTTTGACATCCTGTCAAGCATTGGCACAAGCCGTAAATCACTTCCATGGGCACTCAAAATGGTTGCGTAAGCATCATGCTTGTCAAACATGCTTGATAATCTATGGGCTTATTTAGACCGGTCTCTTAATGAATCTAGTTATTATTATTATTATTATTAATATTATTATTATTATTATTATTATTATTATTATTATTATTATTATTATTATTATTATTATTATTATTATGACTGATAGTGGCTTATACCTAGCAGTAGAGAGAATATCAGTCTACACAAGAGCGTGTACCATTTACCGTGCGTTATTAATATGCTTGTATGTAAATTCCAATTTTCATAGGGAGAGCCTTTTAGAAAATACAAATATTTTTCCCTGTTAAAAAAGGAGAGCTCATTCTACTTGTAAAATGAGATTTTAATACAAATTGGAGTGTATATTACACTAGAGGGTGGATTAAAAAAAAAACTTGACTTTAATCATGTTATGTTGCTGCACACTATGAAACACTATAACATTTCCCCAATAAATAAATGGCACGGTGCACCGCAAAGACTTTCTACTAGATCCTTTAGCTAAGTTATAGTTTATAGCTCGTAAAATATATCCAACAAAATAATATACATTATTACTGAAATTAGCTGCTGTCATGGGCATAGCGACATTAAATATGAAACTTTTTAAATGAAAGAAAAAACTGTCATTAGATTTTAGGAAACCCTTGATTAAAAAAAACTGTTGATATTAACCATGTGAAGAAAGTTAAACTCTTATATGTCTACTGGAGTAATATTTTATTTGGTTTGACCAAAATAAAGTTTTGCTATAAAAACTGCAAATCAGTGACCTTGACTCGTGTTCCCTACATCCCCACCTTAACACTATAGTGATGCTAAAGTATAACATTGTTCGTCGGTTCACCCTGTATATCAGGATGTGCAGGTTGTGTGCACATCGGACCTCGAGGGTAAGAAACACTCACTACCTCACTTCCCCTAGCATTGGTCAGACACCTAGCTAGACCTCAAGGTGGGGAGTAGTCCCCTACCCTTACTTCCATCCCTAACCCCTCCCCTAGTCAATAGACAATGTGACCCGCTTCTGTGGCCGCCTGGTCTAACGCGCTACTCTCACAGTAAACTAGACTGCTAATGACGGGGAGATTGAGGTTCGAATTCCAGTCAGGTGTACTGAGAGGGTTTTTTACCCTTCTCCACGCAAATGCGGGTACACTTCCTATGGATACATCCTTCCTCATCCCAAAAACCAGTGTAGTTAGTAAATAAGCGTATAACCTGAATAGGTAGTAAGACGCGGTGTTAAGAAATGACAAAAATTAAAATAAAGTAGAGATAGTAGGTATTCAATAGAACTATTCGATTCTGAAAACAGGTGACAGCAAAAGGCCCAACGGTCAAACGCCTCAAAGGATTACTATAGACCGATATTAATTCTCCCCCGGTACCCAGAGGGATGTAGTGATTAAATGTGTGAGTAGGGTAGTGACGGGACACCAAATACGAAGCTGTAGTAGGACTATGATAAACTTATGTTTAAAGTAGCACAGCAAACTTTTTAACGTGCGATATCTCCGTTATTTAGTAAAATAGAGCAAAAATTAAAAAATGTTTATAAGGTCACCTTGTGCATGACATGTGGAACTTTTAAAAAAAAAATATTTGGTGCTGTCAAATAAAGGACCAAACAAAATTGTTTTCCCATGTCCTCATAATCTGCAACCTATCCTATTATTATTAGCACCACGTCTTACTACCCGTTCGGGTTATACACACTTACGCTAATGTGATATGATAGGGTGATTGTGAGATGAAATGGAGGACCTACAGTTTAACGTGGAATCCGAACCACGGTGGAGGCCTGGCATTCCTCACATTCACAAGTTGTGATTAATACACATCTTGTCAGAGGTGAAGGAAGGGTTTGGCAATCAGATAAATCTGTGCCGGGACCGGGGATTGAACCCCGGACCCCAACACAGAAGTCTGACACCTTACCCCTAGACCACCAGGTCACCTGCAACCTATACTAAAATTGTATTAATAAGTAAAACATCTGATTCCATGTGTTTTGAATAAAATTTAGTGAATAAAAGTCAATAACGTTTGGAAAGGCCATTCATTATCTATAGTTATATTGTGTGAATTTGAACTATCTATAATGAAGGAAGGCTAGTTTTTTTGTGTTTTTTATATCACCGCGTCTTACTACCCGGTCGGTTAATTCACTTATATATACTAATTATGCTAATGTTTTTAGGGATTAGCAAGGTTATATTTATAGGAAGTGTACCCACATTTGTGTGGAGGGAGAGTGGAAAACCATTTTTTGAAAACCACCCAACCGAGATTCTAGCCTTGATTTCACCGTCATCGGAAGTCTAGTTCGATACGAGAGTGGCGCGTTAGACCGTGCGGACACCGAATTGAGGAGTGATGGCTGGTTGTGCAGATGACATCAGTGTAGAACGGGGCAGCAAAAAAAAAAACTTTTGATCTCTGATATATATATATAAAATAGGCTACTTTTTATGGAGCTCTATGACCAGAAGTGAAATTGGTTGTTATGCTCTTTGGCTCAATGTTTCTGCAAAAGTGTATATTATTTCATTTATGCTCTAGGTGGAGTGTTTTTGCAACAATGTATACGATTTTGTTTCACAACTCTTAAGAGTTTTTAATAAAATGTATCTATACCAAGATAAAAGAGAAAGTATGTGCGGTACACCGTGTCATTTATCTATTAAGTTACTTCTTTCCAGTAAACAAAAGGAAAGTAGGAAACAATATTCATATTTTATTAAAATACGAATAAAGTTGTAAGCTATACAACAATTCGATCATAAATTGTAAGAGGGTAAATAATGATGGGCATTAGTAAAAAAAAAAAGTAACAGTATCGGTATGCAGGAAAATACGTGTAATTGTTTGGGGTTGATTCTAGGTCTGATGGGTGAAAGTCAGGCAGACCACCCGTGTAACTATCACTGTCAGTTTAAATAAGCGTTTAAGACACTATTGTAGTAATACTCAAATGTTAAAATCCTTGCATAAGTAGGAGGTGCCAGAACCAGTCCCTATAAAAAGTTATTTTCTGACATAAAACTCAGTCCAACCTTAAGAGTTATTTTAATACTAAACAGAAGAAGGAACCCAATTGGTTTTTTAAGGACAAGTTTACAAAACCTACTTTTATTTCTGAACACTATCACAAGACTATTTTTAATGCAAAAAAAATAATTAAAAAATCTTTGAACCATTAAAAACATCCACTCCAACATTAAAAAAGGGTCATAATAGTAATTTTAAGTCACCAATATTATATTGTGCAAGGTCTTTATATATATTTATGGCTTACGCTTATAACTGGAGTTTTACGAGGCCATGAATTGGGGTAAGACGTAATCTTAGCTCATCTCAAACAAAGCACTCAAGGAAAAACTACTTACTCATAAAGTTAGATAATGTGCCTCATTTTCTTTCCACCCGTAGGCTTTAGTGTAGTGATTCCTAAACTGGGTTACGCATACCCCTACGGTTACACGATGTACCAATGAGTTTAATTAATGATTTTTTAATAGTAGTAAATCTACTAAAATATATATATATATATATATATATACTAGCGTATATATTGAGGTGATGCCAATAACATTTAAATAATTCTTTTTTTATCTGACATGGTTATGTATAGCTTGCCACTAGATATTTATTAAAATTTGAGAAAAACTTTCATAATTTTGAGATAGCAGTTATTAGTTTCGTTTTTTATTAAGAGTGGGAAAGGAATTGTTAATTAGACCATTGACTCAGGTGTGAGTTCGGGAAACACGGTTTAGTGCAAATTTATCTAAACTTATTATAATGAAACTTGATTTTGTTTACAGGTGATACGGTAGACACAAAGGGTTATTAACGACCTAATTTAAGGGTATTGAATGAGGATAGTTTAGAGTGGAGAGAGAAAGAGGAAACCACTCCTCAGCTCACCTGACTGATATTCAATACGCGAACTCCATGTCGCCGGCAATCAAGTCTATTGCGAGCCCAACGCCTTGTAGCTCGTGACCAGCGGGTAAGTTAATAAACATATGAAAGAAAGCAACTCTATACAATTAAGAATCAAATAGCCAAAGCTATTATTGATGCTTTTAGTGAGGATTACTCCATCTAGATATCATATTCTGAAAATTGGAAATGATACCTGGACACTAGAATCGAACCCGGGACCTTTGGCTTAGTACGTCAATGCTCTAACCACTGAGATATCCAGGAATCGTCCCGTGCCGGGTCGAAGGTGGCTGCGTTATCTGATAGCTCGTGATCTTAATAAAATCACATATTTGTAGCCGACGATTTCCGCACTTCCATCATAGACTCTGCCTTAAAATATGAGTGGAGAATGACCCTTGGCACGGGACGATTCCTGGATAGCTCAGTGGTTAGAGCATTGGCGTACTAAGCCAAAGGTCCTGGGTTCGATTCCCGTGTCCAGGTGTCATTTTTCAATTCTCAGAATATCTATACAATTAAGTTTCAAAAAAAAGTCTACGCTTGAGGGACGAATGATTATAATTACGGAAATCAGAAACCGGGTTTCAATTCCCGTGTCCAGGTGTCATTTTTCAATTTATTCTAATATGACTCAGCTAAGGTTGATTTCCGTAATTATAATTTTTCATTCCCCAAGCTTCACCTTACTTAATTGTATAGCGTTGCTTTCTTCTATCTAGATTCGTTTGTTTTGTACGTCTACTAATGGTAGCATAAAACTACAATCGAGTCACCGTTGGTTGTGATATCAATGATAGCCTTAAGTAGCCGATTATATTTACACGTCTATCACAGACTATGCCTTAAAATGTGGGTGAAGAATGACCCTGAGCATGGGATGATCCTTGGATGGCTCAGTGTTAGAGTAATGGCATGCTAAGCCAAAGGTACAGGGTTCTATTCCCATGTCCAGGTGTTATTTGTAGATTTATTTTGATAAAAGTATGTTAATGTATCCATACAGCAATATATGTGTTCTTCAACTGTAATTTCTGAGTGATGGTGTCACTATGTATACATATAAGAGTACTTTACGTGGTTAAAAAAGGTTCTTCAAATTGTGGTCTCACTATAAGCACGTGTATGCACGCCCATCTAAGAGCATCATGGGTGAGCACCCACGCTGCGCCAAGGTCACCGGCATGGAGTCACTCGTGTTTTAATTTCCGACTGCATATAATGTATGACGAATCAGTTCCAAGCTCTCCCTACCTCATGTCGCAACACTTGCATCGCGGCCCTGAATATGCTCCTGTGAACCTGACATTGACAAAGGTCAGTGTTGAATGGATGTGTAGGTGGTACACAATGTTTACTACTGGGGTAGACATAGCAGTCGTTACACTGCTCTTGAAAAATGTAAAAGAAAACAAACACGCCTTAGTCAACGCCATTCAGAGACCAATAACGTGACTGTATTGTTCTAAATTTCTCGTGCCATGTAATACACGTTTCTAAAGTAGAATCCAAACAGCTCGGCACGTTTTATTATATTTGTCGAATAGCAACTACTATGACAACCAAATTTGGAACTATGTCCTTAACAAACTGATGCATCTGCATTAAAATTGGATATACAGTCAGATTCAGAAAAGAAGAAACTTTTTTTAATTTTTTTTTTCATACATACATATATACGTCAAGTCATGAGATCTGATATATTATAGTATGAGATACTCTTTCTAGTCCCGGTTGAAGACTATGGGATACTTTAGATTGGAAAATATGGGGAATAAGTGATGTAGATACTACTATTATCGGGAACTAAGATGTGGAGGTGCATAAAATGTATTTTTAAAGAACTCTACAAACATTTTATTAGAACTCCTGAAAGCCATTTGAGGATTAATTTAAATTCCTCTTTAGGGGGGAAGTGGGTGGGAGAGGGAGGGATTGCATTGTTCTGCATAGCCAAGCTATCCATATATTATTTTAAACGAATTATGTAGGGATGAGGACGTATAATCGAATTTACTTAGAGGGAGAGTGTGAAACCATTAAGGAAAAATCACTTCAGTACACTCAGCTGGGATTCGAACCCCAAGCTGTCACTGGCAAACAAGACAAGGTGAGATCAGGGTCATCTGCGTGCCCATTTACAATGGTATAGAAAACTCCGCTGCATATTTACGTGATAAGCTAAACACCCAAATACATCCTATACACACGAAAACAAGAGAATGGCAACGCTGTTTCCCAACGGTATCCACTATTCATGCAGTTTCCTCATTCAGTATAGCCCACTTGACTGACTTGAGAGGTGAGGTTTTGGTTGGTAGCATTGGCTATCCCATAAAAAAAAATTACCGGGTAAATGTTTGTCGTATGTGATATTATTGATGGTAGTATTGGCTATCACCAAAACCAGGATCAAAACAATGACCGCGTAAATGCGCGTTGTATTTTATATTAATGTTGGTAAGATTGACTATTCCGAAAACAAATATAAAACCAATGACTGTGGAATGCAAGTTGTATTTTGGTGTCTCTAATGAATTAATTACGAAAACATCATCCGTGCGAAAACTGAGAGAAGTGCATCGGCAAGTCCATAATATGCGCTATTCATTCAGCAACAACCGACGAGAATTGAAAGGCATGCACGCCGTCTGATTCCTTTCAACGCGCAGCACGATCGAAACCAGCTCTCTGGAACACTCTTCCATCTCTATCTCCGTCTGGCACAACTGCTCGGTGGTAACGATGGCCTTGGAATGGCAATTAGGATCGTGGCGGGCAAACCAAGGACTTTTCCAGCCATGCGCACAATGCTCTACGGCTTGAAGTCTTAAATAGCATATGGAGGCGCACAAGGCGGATCACAGAACTACTTTCAAGATGGAAGGCTTCAGTTTGTTTGAAAATAGTAAATTTTGGAGGTGACATTTTCTAAAGCGAAAGCCCCTGAGCTGGATCAAAGAAATCAGAAGAATGATTTATAGTACGGCCACTGTTTTCTTACTACCAAATTCCTTGTGTTTGACAGATTCCCCAGAAGAAACTCCCCTCTTTCCAAGCAGTTTAGATTGAAGAAAATAGTAATAAAATTTTATTTTTCATCAAAATGATGAGTGTGACGTCATTTAAAAGTTTAAAACATAGTGATTTAAGATTTATAGGGAGATATATCAACCTGTAGTTTCACAACTCTTGTCTAAGGGGTAATAAGACATGTTTGAAAACATGCTTAGTTCTTCATTTCACTTTTTCATAAATTCAAAGACCTAGTATTTAAGCATTCAGTTAAATATCACAAATTAACAAATATTACAGTATTTTTACAAGATTTTGCGAGATTTCCTGTGTTTTTCCGGTCCCCTCGGTTTTCCAGCAGCAATGGTGTACTTGACTATGATCCGGGAGGTCAAGGTTTGAATTGTAGATCGGGCGAAACGGGGATGGATTTTCTTCCACTATATGGCTTCCTACCCTTTATGCGAATGTTACGGTTTTTTTCCTAATAATTTCAACTCTTCATACTCTTCCCTTAAATTATTATATTGCTATAAAGCACTTTTTGTCAGTAGGCCTAAAGTGGCACTAACACCCCCTACCCCTTCTCACCCAAGCCCCTGTACTTTGCATCTCACTACTCGTCTCTCTTTAAAATAATGAGTTGGGTATGAGGAAGTTAAGCAAGTGTACCCACATTTACGTGTAAGTGGAGGGGAAACTATTTAAGAAAAAAAATTCAGTACATGTGGCTGGGAGTCAAACCCGATCTCTCCATTACCAGCAAGCCACTATATTTCGAGCCAGACTCTTTGGGCCACATGACCTATGGTGGGTGTACAAGGAACTAACTGTAAGTTTCAACGCACCAAATTCCAAATTGTGGAAAGATTTACTAAAAACAAATCTGTACGAGCACGTATAATAAAACTCTTTAGGACTGTCTGTATATTCGATTGTTTGTCTGTTTGTTGCTAGTAAACTTAAAAAAAAAAATTCATCGGATCAAGACAGGACTTTTCTGTTGTACTCATTTTTCAGGGAATCATGGTAAGCCATATATCATCATGCTATCTCATTAGCAAGCGAAGAGGTGTCGATAAAGATCGGGCGTAAGCAGGGAACATACTTCGCGGCTGGTGTTGCGGGTACTTAAGATGGCACGTGAAGAGCTGTGGTGTGGAGGGCGAGTTTGCATTTCGTACGCACATAAAAAAAACTGCTATCGACAAGGTTTCATTATTTTCTAGCATTTTAAGTTTTTTTAGCACTGCATCCTGGTCAGGTTTTACACATGTGTACTAATTACGCTAGTGAGTTAATGATGAGGAAGGTTGAGTTTAGAGGAAGTGTACCAGCATTTGCGTTGAGGGAGAGTGGAAAAAGCCACCCTCAGTATACCCGACTGGGATCGAGCCCTGATCTACCCGTCTTCGGCAGTCTAGTCTATTGCGAGAGTAGCGCCTTAGACCATGCGGTCACCGAAGCGGGTTTGAAGTTGTTGAATGTGTTGATGTATTGTTCAATGCGAGCGCAGCTGTGGACAAATGCTAGCTACAAATAAAACAGTATATTAAAATATAAAAAAAAGTTCTGAATGCAATATCCATTGCATGTGTAAAGTAGAGATTTAGTTCAATAGACGGTTTCTATACAACAGTTATCAACGTACTTGTTGAGGCTGTACTAGCACAGAATAGTATAAAACTTACAGATTAAAAGTAATCCTCGTGTTCTGGTGAAATCCTCACTAATTTGGCGCTTCTGTAATCTCGTCCTAATTGAGTTATTTGATTAGATTTAAAAAACAAAACAATTTGCAGCCAGTTAATTTCCGGTGTTATTATAGTAAGTTAGTTCAAAATACCATCGCATAAAAATAGTTTTAAATCGCAAATAAATGGGAATTAAAATAGTTTAAAAGGGATATTAACATGGATATTCATTTTTTTTCTTCTATGAAATGTATTTTGAAATTTGGAATATAAAATCAAGTCTGTTTCGTGTAATGTTTGTGTCCACTTCCGATTAGGCTAACTTAATATGGAATCCGCACCGGGGAGCACGTTGATAAAGACGTCAGTCTCGTTGAGTATTTCGTTCGCCAGTGACGCGAGGGCTCGAGTTCAAATTCCGCTCGGGTGTACCAAAGTGTTTTCTTTTGTTTTACTTAAGTGTTTGCCGCTCTTCCTGCACGTAAATAGTGTTACATTTCCTCTATATTCTACCTTCCTCGTCACTACCCTTTAAGTGTAAATATGCAAATGTCTCGGACGAGTAGTAAGACATGGAGCACTGGAGGGAAAAAGTAAGTTTTAAAACAGTTTGTAAAACATTTTACTTTAAACTATATCATGTGAGTATTTAACCTTCTTCGGTGGCCGCATAGCCTAAGGCATCACTCTCATGTTAGACTAGACTGCATATGACGGGGAGATAGGGGTTAAAATCCCGGTCGGGTGTACCGAGAGTAATTTTACCAAAATGATTTTACACTCTCCCTCCACGCCAATGCGGGTATACTTCCTCTAAATTCAACCTCCCTTGACCCTAGCCCACTATCGTAAATTAGTACATATTATGTGTATAACCTGAACAGGTAGTAAGAGGCAGTGCTAAAAAAAAGTGAGGATGTAGTTAATAGCTATCAAAATAAGGGTTTTATTATTTTTAGGATGTTTTGAGAGGAAGTATATATTTTAAAAGAGGAGAGACAAATAATGAGGAATGTATCCTACTTGTTATGCAGCATCTAGTCAAAGGAAGAGCAACGTGTATGTAGACCTACATATATTAGTAAACACATTTACACCTCGTATCATATCATGACACGTTTTCTGACATAAAATATACGAGCTATCTACCTGCGGGCAGCCTCAAGGACATTACCAAAGCTCTACTAGGGTTCAACCACAGTAACTATAATCAAGAGAATATAATATCCGATTAAGATACTTTTTTCCCAGTCTTAGTGACTACGTATTCCAAGTGCTCGTTCCCAACAAGAGTTAAATTTGAGTTACGTTAATAAAGTTCTTACAGCACCGTAAGCATTAAAAAAATATATTAAATCTACTATTTCCTTTACATAATCAATCCTTACAAATAGTAATGGACACTTGACTTGTTATTTTAAGCCATTAAAGTAATAAATAAAAACCTTATTGGCTATCTCCAAATGTCTTCAATAACATTTTTCATGTTCTGATAACATAGTTGTGTCGATGCGACTTTAAACCTAAATAATAATAATACATAATAATAAAAGTTAACAGCCAAGCGATAATATTTGAATGTAACCTTCGTCTACTCTGAAAGGTAACAAGCTTATTTTGCCCGTTCCTCTATGGTGTGTCTTACAAGATAGGGAAATTTTGTAGTAACTAATCAGTCAATAAGACTGCTATCTTTCAGGGTTGACAGTGCGTACATGTCAGATCCATATATTTACTTCACATCAACATATCGTTATTAATCACGATCATATAGACGTAAAGGGGAAGGGCACCATCACAGATATTCAAACCGGAAGCCATCCAAATCAGATTAAGTATTTAAGTTTTATATTTGATAAAAGTCCGTTGAAAATTACGTTACAAATTTCGGTAAATCCTGTAAAAGCCTTTAATAATTTATTCTACAGTTTAATATTTTATTTTATGCGTACAAAATCCATAATAGTGACACGCCAATAAAAATAAGGTTTTGATGTTACTTTCAGCCACAAAACATGAAACCTTTATAATTTACAAAATTTGGGTACCCTGGCCCGGGTAATTTAGAACACACCGAAAAAAATGGATGTACTGGAGTAGTGTTCTAAATGAATATTATAGCTATAAACAAATTGATGTCGTTGAAAACCTTTAAAATTAACTATATTTTTAATTTTGTCCATATTAATGGCCGTTCGAGCTATTCGCCAACCACACAATTTAAAGATATGGTAAGAGGAAGATAAAATTTTATGAAACTAAAACTAAACCTCAATCGTATGGAATCATCCGAATGAAGATCATAATGTGAACAATCAGTCTCAGTTCCCACAGCCGTGTTCAGAACAAATCCCAGACCCACGGGACAAAATTTGCCTCTTTAATGTAGGGCTGTGGTGAAAGCGAGAAAAGAGCATTGCTTTTGCAGTTTTTATAGCAAAAAAATTTTTTTTGGCCAAAATAAATCAAATGTTGCTTGAGTACAAATATAAAGTTTAATTTTCTTCACATGACCTTAACAGTTCTTGAATACCTGTCATGAACATAGCGGCATTATATGAGAAACTTTTTTAATGAACAGAAAAAGTTGTCATTAAATTCCAGGACACCCTTGACCGAAATTCAAGAACTATTGAGGTCACCGTGTGAAGAAATTTAAATTCAATGTTTATAATGGAGAGTTATTATTACTATCTTATTTTTTAATAAATGTTTTATTATCAAAACATTTTTCACAAAAAAAGTTTTAACATAAAAACTACCAAAAATACTGCCCTTCGTTCTCTACACTCCCACCTTAAGTCTGAGTCAGAAGTGATAACCACTTAATTGATCCTGAAGGTAAAAAAAATATCAGAAAATAAAGTGCCTTCATACATCTTTAATCTTTTTGGGAATTGTTCCACAGCTTTATCCTTTTTAACTGTTCAAGTTGGTTAGCTTTCATCGTTAAAAATGATCAAGTGCGTTGAATCAAAATACTAAAACGTTGTAATATTCACTATCAAAATCCTTTTCGCTTTGTATGATTTTTTTAAAAACAAATGAGATAATCTTATTGGTGAAGAAGGGAAGTAGTGTAGGCAAGCACAAGGGAAATCTTGGAGACTAGAATCTGCGACTCGGTTCACTGGGGGATTGTGGTGGACAGTGAACATCCTGCATGCATGCAAAATAGTAGTCGCCTACTTATTACTCTGTACACCACAGACCTACGGGCCTCGTCACGTTTTGGGAATAGTCTAAACTGCGACATTGTGGACACTGAAAATATATTATAGATCTCTTTAATACGAAAGTGTATATTTTTGTCAGACCCAAAATCGACCTAATTTATGGATTTAAATTGACAAATGAAGACATTCATAAAAATGTGTGGACCTGAAGACGAGCAATTTCTATTAAAATTACAACTTTTTTACTCAAAGTCGAAAATGTCACCCCATCCACCCCCCCTTTCCAAACGCATATTCGGAACCACTGGAGTATGGGGCCCATCTTCTGGTGGGGGAAACCTATTGAGACCCTACCTAACCCCCCCCTCAAATCCCCTCCGGCGCCCCTACCTCCCCAAATGCATCTCTGGAATTGCTGAAGTTATGGTTCCCGTCTTCGAGTAGGGTGTACTCCTGAGACCTTATGCGAAAAATTCCCCCTCAACCCCAGACACATCAACAACAAAATTTCCCTACTCTTTTCCAGCCCCCCTTTCCATATTTTTTTCTATTTTCACCTAAGTACTGCGCAATTTGCGCATTAGTTTGCTAGTACTACTAAATAAAGTAATATTGTTCAAAATACAGTACTTTAATTGTTTTATTTCCCATCTCCTAAAAATGGCAGCGCTTTGTCATGTTAAAAATAGATGCTTTAACTAAGTGAATACCCCATGCAGTATGTATGTTAACTCTATCAAAATAGATGGCCAAGTTTGCTAAATTTATTCCGGAGGTCTCTGGCTTTCAATAATCAGAATTTCAGGTAACAGAGAAGTCGAGATTGGAATCTAAGTCAGGAATATTTGGTTTGTTTCTATCCACGTGATTTAATCTTTGTGTTAAAACGTAAAAAAAAAGTTGTTGATAATGAACCACTATCATGAAACACATATTCTGATTTTGGCACAGAGATCGTTTTGCTGCGTGACTCGAAAACTTTCTTAAGCCATATAAAAACAATNAAAAGGAGCCCCTTGTATACTAGCCTGTGCTCACTTGTAAATTGCATTTTATATAGTATGATTTTGGTAGGAAGAACAGTAGAAGTTAGTTAATAAAATGGCTAAAACAGTTCTATTATATTCATACTTCAAGTCATGTTCTATGCAGCTGTCACTTTTGATTTAAATTATGAATAACACAAATAATATAGTAAAATTCTATCAATGTTGGCCAGAAAGAATTATGTTTGAGTTTTCTCTACTGTTCTTCCAACCAAAATCAGGATATAGCTGAATGGCGAATGGTGATTGATTCCTAAACCGGCGAATGCAGACAATCGCCTCGCCAATACTTTCAATCAAGATCACCAGGACAGTGCCGCGATATCACACCGTGCAATCTACTCATGCTAATAGGTAAACGGGCGTGCACTGGAACTGTGTCATAACCTGCTGCTTAATCAACTCGGTTATTGTGCGCGAATTGGCAAGGACAAGGTAAGCACGCTGTAATCCCTAGCTCACATCACAAAGAGGAGGCGTAGCTGTAAAACACAATAAAACTCGCGTTTGAAATATATTTCGAGATGAAGGAAGTCCTTGATTTAAAGGTCGTGCTTCATACCAAGGTGACTAGGTCGATGAATGGAATGTTCTGTCATTATAATTTATGGCGAGTGGTTTAGTAGTGTTAGGGTGTGACGACTTCGTCAAATGTTTCGGGCAGTTTTTCTTTTTATAAATATTATAAAACCTTCAAATGTGTATTCCTCATTTTCACAACCACATTAATAAAAAAACACTTCAAATGTTAGGAATTTTTAAAACTATGTGAATCTTGAAGTAAAATATAAATAAAAAAACCCAACATATAACGATATTTGCAGTATGCCTACAAATGAAATCAAACATATGAAGGATAAAAATGATAGTTTAACGTATATACATAAATAAGAAATAAAAAGGAGATCTATCTATAAATCAGAGGAATATTTTTACGAAAATAATTGTTTTAACTGCATAAATAAATCGATGATTACGTGAAAATTGGTTTCTCTTTGATGCATGCAAAGTGTATGCCTCGTTCCAATCATATTTACATATGTTGTTGGTAGTGGGGTCACTTACATTTTTAGTTAAGGTTAAGGATGAAATCTTATTTATCCATTTATCCCCGATGAGAATTAACATTTAAAAATAAGAGATGATATGAGACATAGACTACTATTTCACTCGGATTCCGTGTCTTACCCTGGTATTCATAAAACATGGTATATAAAACCGCATCTTCCTACCTCTTTAGTTTTTAATATGATAATTACTCTAATGGGGTAGGGATGAGGAAGGAAGCATGTATTAGGAAGTATTTTATTATTTTATTATTTATCACCGGGTCTTAATACCCGTTCGGGTTACACTCCTATGTACTAGTTATTCTAATGAGTAAGGGATTAAAAAGGTTGAATTTAGAGGGAGTGTATTACCATTTGCGTAGAGAGAGAGAAAGAGACAGAAGACTGGAAAAATCATTGAGTAAAAACCACCCTTAGTTAGTGCACCCGACCGGGATGGAACCTCAATCTCCTCGTCGTCGGCAGTTTAGTCTATTGCGAGAGTGTCGACTTAAACCACGCGGCCACCGAAGTAGGTTTTTAGAGGTAATATCTCCACATTTTTGTGGAATGAGATTGGGAAACAATGTAGGAAAAACCAAAATCAGCAGACTCAACCGGGATTCCAACCCCGATCTCTCCGTCATCAGCAGGCCAGTCCAACATGAGATTTACGCTTTAGACTAGCAACTCCTAAACATTTTCTCCCATCATAAGAGCTCGTAGAAAGTTTAATGAAAAATACTTTGACCTAAAATATTTAACTGTGGCATCTTGCGAACCGAATATACTCCACACCAAATGTTAATTTTAATATAATGCAGTACTACAAATATACGGTAAAGCTAGAGCAATTATTGATGAACATGGTCAAATGAATCTGAAGGGGAAACAATGAAAGAAAACGGAATGAAGAACTAAATAAATTTAGATGAAAGCTAAAAACTTTCTTTCTCTCTTAGTGGACTTATTTATCTAAAGCCCCCAAAGGAGGAATACTTAAAATCCCTCATTAACGACAAGTGATAAAATTTCTAATGGGGAACTTTAGGCCTACATTTAGTAAATTGGAAACCTGATTCGTTTATAATGTTTGAGTTTCAGTTTTGTCCAGTTTTTTTAAGTAAACATGTGGTGTTCAGTGTCAAAGCACCAATTAACATATGAGGAGAGCTACACGCCAAAAAATAAATAACGATGGGCAGTGTGAGGGAGATTCTAGAACAAAGCGTGGACGAGAACATCTAGATCAATGTCTTACAAAGCTTCACCTGCAAACAATATGACCTAGACTACTGCAAGAACTCTTTATCGCCTCATCTAACCCTCAGCAGTATTACACGCATACACTCTAAGCATCACCTGACTGATATATCCTTCTGGCTAAAGTCTATTTAATTAAGCTACACCAACTTTTGGTTAGGATTATTTTCATTAGAACAATGTCTGTAGTTGAAGGTTTCCCCTGTGAGATGTCCGTTGTCTATTTGATGAACAGCTTAGGATCAATTTATAATATCTACCAGATTTTCAAACTTGAACGGGAAAGGCAAAACAAATTATAACTTTCGTGCTACTCTATAATCAATCTATTCGTTTGAAAACTCTTTTTTTTTCACTTCTTAAAATTACTAAATCTACACCCATTCATCTATACGTCATGGTATGTGTTGTGCAGCTTTTGAAAGATGGTGTCAATTCCAAGAGCAGAAAGCAAAATATATAAATAATTTTTGTTACTCTACAATAATTGTTATATTTTCTAAAATGTTCTTCAACGCAGGTATACTTAAATAAATAATTTTTACCCAAATATGTTGACAGTGGCATGTTAAGTCACCCATGCAGCTATTCCGAAAAGTTCCCGACTCTGGTGGAAAAACTGACGATATTCTTTGATACAATGGGTGTTTTCTGTGAAAATACATTTCCGAAGGGAAAGATTGCGAAACTTTCTGACGTCAACTACTATATTTTGTAAAACAAAGAACTTGACGTCCAGAAAGCGAACTGAATTTTAAAAGGCAAGAAAGATACGTGACTTGCGTTACACGTCCAAGGAATAATTTGCGACTGCTGAAGTTAGGCAAAACACAAGCATTCTTGACTTAAATAGAAGAAGCCAAGGCTCGGTGTTTGGTCCTGATAGGCTACACCATTCCTAGTTCACTCATCTTATGATGTACTCACTCTTTTTTCAAAAAATTGATTTTTTTTAATGCCCACACCGGTGTGTATTTGAACAAAGACGTCAATTTATTATTGTAATGTTTTCCAGTGATAAATAGGCTGTGGTTTGAATCCTGGCTGGGTGTATCAAGGTACCTTTTTCCTAAATGGTTTCCAAATCTCCCATCAAATTAATGCGGGGTAGACTAACTTCCTTATCTATAGCCCACTTAGTTTGAATATGATATATTCCGTAAGAGCAGTAAGACGCGCAGAGCGCATAGTAATATAAAAAACGCGCATCTTGATACTAGGTTAACTAATTTTATGGCAGTTCAGTTCACAATTTAAAAAAAGGCACATCTAATCAACAAGCATCGCTCACACTATAGCTTGGAGGATGATTTTGTTTTGCGAATTGTTACTTTATTAATAGTGACAACGCAAGGATTGTTATTACATATTATAATTACTTAATCTTATTAATGGTGCATCTAGCTAGCTTAGATGTTTTCACAAATTTTCTAAGCTTTCAAAAACCCTTTTAGTTCTTGATAATATTTTTATTTTCTTCGAAGTCCAGAAATGTTGACAACGTTTAGAGGTCAATAATTTATTCTTAAGAAAATATTTTTCTAAACAATTAAAAATACCGTTGGCATTTATGGTGTTATATATATATGTACCAGATGCAGTCGAACAGCGTTGACCTTGGTAAGCAGATTACTTATTACCACGGAACTTGTAATGCCTGCGGTCACCTAAAAAGAGAAAGGTTTTGAAACATTGTAGAAACGCGCATTGCTGTGTTTATTATCCTTGTTTAATACTGTGATGTATTTTACCCTGTCAAAGCATTGCTATGTCTATCATCCTTGGCGAGCACTGCAGTTTATATTATTATTGACGAGCAATGCAATAGACACGTTTCTTGGCGAACATTGTAGTGAACAATAACACTACCTGCAAAGCTAGCCACACGGATAAGCCAACTGACACAGACTTATGCTGGCGATAGATCCAGAGAAATGTGGCAGGCAAACTTTATTCAGTGATTTTATATCTTTCAAAAAATATAGCGTTCCATAGTCTATTTCAATCGTTTGGTGTTTAAATATACAACGTTAAATGTTTTACTTGCCAATCCCAAAAGCAACAGCACTTGGCGTGTGTCTATTTTGACTTTGACTTTTTACTGTATTTTTTTTAACAGGTGCTTTAACTTCGCTAAGAATAGCAGGGATTCCTTACCCAGCTGTTTTTTTGCCATGTCATTTATTATTATATTGTGTGAATTTTTAGAAAGATAAACTCTTTCAAGGATTATAATTCATTGAAAATAATAAGTCCACCGGCTGTATTGGTTAGTTTATTTTGAAGTGGTTTTATGGTCTCTATCAAGGTGAATGATAAAGATATTAAAAAAAAAAAAAATTTACCCTCCGTATGCTAGTCCTTTATTCCACATATTATTCCTAGTCGTTGAAAGTCAATTATAGAATTGGAGTGTGCGCACCCCTGATCTTCTTCTCTGACCCCCCAACCTCCAACCCCAAAAATACTTATTTAAAATAAAATAGTTCCACAAAAAAACCCACAAAAACCTTAAAATGTTCTCCAATTATTTTTATGAAGTCAAGGTCTGGGTACATATTTTCTAACAATTTCCACGCCCGTCAAACAAGACTACGGAACGAGCTTGACATAAAAATAGGAAAATATATTTTTTTCTAATCGGGAAACGATAAATACAGTGTGTAGTACATACTCAGAGTAATATATGATAAGTGTATGCAGAGTAAATTGGTGTCCAAGGCTAGCGAAGAGAGCTAACGAACCGTTCAGGACTAGGAACAGCGAAAAGACTGGCGGGAAGTAGGAGAGGAGTGGTGGGGGGACTTCTTGGGGTGTCGAGCGAGAGGTAGATAGTTCCCACAACAATACTTACAACATGTAGGGGGCGTTAATTACCTGCCTCGGATCTTTCTTGCCAACATACAAAAGTTGCATGGAAATGTACGCTTCAGCGACTTAACACTATTTGGCCGAAGATGAAGAGGCTAAATTTGTTTAACTATCTGCAACAGTATTCGTCCAAATAAATTAAATAAGCCTTTTTTTTGGGGGGGGGGGGGGATTCATCATTATAACCTGCTTGGATAAAACATTGGCGATCCTAGTCCAAGAGTAGGGTCGAATTTGTTTACAACACCATATTTAAACTTACCCACTTTTCTAAACCAAAAATGAGCAAAATCTTTTAAAATGTGTTTGCAAAATTTATATTTCTTAAAAAATGCTCATAAAAACCATTAACAAATATTTTTTAAAAAGTCAGTGTTTCTTAAGTTAAAAAGGGAGAGAAGAAATATTGTTATAATGATCGTTTATTGTACTTTATATTGTTGTTGTTTTAGTCTAGTGATTGAGTTTGCCAAAAAATTAAACCATTTCATAAAATCTTACGAGCTTTCATTGATTATTTAGATAATTGCATGTTTTTCAGTCTGCCAAACAGCCTGCGGGCGTGATAACCTTTCACCTAAACTTACCACACACAAATGTACACACAGGCTAGAGATTATTTATTATTAATATAAAGTGAAAATATTATCTACTAAAACATGACCAACGACCCACTTTCTTTGGCTACTCAACATTTTCCACTCAGTAATTACAAAATTAAAGTTACGAAAGATTTGAATGCATGAATAATTTAGATCGACTTTGAATTTGAAGGGAGGGGCCCGATATCAACCCTACTCCCTGGGGTTTGTATTCATTCTCCTTCCAGGCAAATTATGCTACAGTTTTTCTTCCTTCACATTCATTTTCTCTAAAATTAAGCCGTTAAAAGTCTTGTTTAAAGATGTTATGGATACTCTTTGCTTTTAAGCTGGAAGTGTATAGAAAGCGAGTTATGGTCAGTGTATTTGCAGTTTATTAGAGCAATACTTTTTTCGACAGAAATAAATATAATATTGCTCCAGTAGAAACATATAGTTTAATTTCCTTCACGTGATGATATCAACAGTTATCAAATATCTGTCATGGACTGGAATGTTCAGTGATTGGACCTTAACTTTTAGTACCTTGATATCTGTAATCCATGACATGGAAAAACAGATGTTGGATTATTAGTGTGTTTGTGAGCAGTGAACTGGGAAGTTGTGAAGTTTAAATCTAATGATGTATTGATGTCATGTGCATGTTTATAGCAGCTATGCTAAAAGAATCAATAAAACTAAAACAATTTAGTAACATTACATGGACATGGCAACATTAGATGATAAACGTTTTAAATGAAGATAAAAAGTTGTCATGAAATTCTAAGACATCCTTGACCGATATTCAAGAACTGTTAATATCACTGTGATCCCTAAATCCTCACATTGAACTGTAGTGACCATAAATTAAGTACGCCAACAGTGACAGACCCACCGGTGGACACGCAGACAAAGACGTCAATTTCATCTGGTTTGACTGTGACGTGAAGTTCGGGGTATGAATCCCAGCAAAGTGTGCTGAGGCATTTTTTTTGCCAAATGGTTTGTCAATCTCTTAGGGCGAAAATAATAGTCCTTTCTTTTTAAATTCTAACTACTTCATCTCATATTC
The DNA here is from genome assembly GCA_902151455.1 of Timema bartmani. Taxonomy (NCBI): domain Eukaryota; kingdom Metazoa; phylum Arthropoda; class Insecta; order Phasmatodea; family Timematidae; genus Timema; species Timema bartmani. Next base: position 473,461 of record CABFWB010000037.1, read on the forward strand.
TATTAGTGTAACTATGCGGGCAATAAGACGCGGAGTAAAAAAAAAAATTTAAGATCGTTGGAATTAACAAACATTGCGATAAAGTTCACAAAGACTTCGACTGATAGGATTTTATGAGTTCGTACCACAATATTATTATTGTATACTCTATCACAGTGGAATTTTTCCGCCCCGTGCAATAGCATATCGTGCCGCCCCCATTACATCTCAAATTAACTCTCCCCCAACTCCTCAGCTCCACACGTAGCTCTAAAAACCCCATGTCCGGTCTCAAATTTCAATTTCCCATAGTAATTAAAATATGGTTTGTTCCCGTGTTCTAGTAACCTTCGTTAAGTGCGACAATCCACCCTTACAGTTCAGTCAACATCATGGTGTGACCAAATGATCGGTACATGATGACTGATGACATTTTCTCTCATGCTCACATTAGAACATGCTGATATGCGACTGCGTCTCCTCAAATAAACGCTTTACATTTTATAGTTCGTTACGTTCGGTTATGGTGCTTTTGCTTATTTCCTCTTGCACTATATCGGCTGTTTCAGTTTTTTGATATTTGTAAAAAACCCAGCTGTTTTTTTAATATGGCGTTATTTTTCTTATTTTCGTTTGTGATAGTCGGCGCCTGATAGTTTGTTTCATTTATCGGACATAACATATATTTGTAGGTTAAAAAATAACCACTTCGGTTACTGCATGGTCTAACGCGCTACTTTTGCAGTAGACTAGACTGCCGATGACAGGAAGGTCGAGGTTCGAATCTCAGTAGAGTGTAGTGAGGGAGGTTTTTCTAAAATAGTTTTCCACTTTCCCTTAACGTAAATGCAGGTACACTTCCTATAAATATAGCTTTACTAATCCCTAAAACAACTAGCATAATTAGTACATAAGCATATAACGCAAACTGGTAGTAAGACGCTGTGCGAAAAAAAGGTTAAAACATGTTCTAAAGCCTAATAATCATAACAATAAAATGCATAATTTAATAATCACTGTACCACTGTATTTCCGTAAAGCAAGCAAAGCAATAGATATAAGCACTTATCACCAGGGCCCGGATTTTGATGACCAAAAAAATTACCTAAAAATATGAACAAAAACTCGTAAAAAAATGCAAACGAATGAATAAAACACGCTTCTTACAGATGTAAAATATGATGGAAAGCTTTTAAAAACTAAACTCTTACATTCTGCTAAATATAACATTGATTTACAAATATCTGCATTATAAATAATAGTCGCCCCCTCCCAACGCAACCCTCTCTAGCTTAGTTGCAGTGTCTCACCAGGAATGTGTATTTTACAACCATACAAGAAAAGAGAATACTTAGTTAATTGCCTTCATTATCTTCGTGTTTTAACAATTGCTTATTGAAAAAAATGTATATTTGAGCATTTATATATTTACAAAATATTTATGTTATTTAAAAATATTTATTCAACATGAATGCTTTACAATGGATAAAAAATGCCTAAAAACTACTCTAAAATCCCTTTAAATGCTTAAAAACGAACCAGAAAAACGATAACACACAATCGAAATTCGGGTCCTGCTTATCACCGTGATTCACATTCAAAAACACAGTATGGACTTATGGCTTACCAAGTATTGAACATTATTTTATTTTAGGGGATTTGGAGAAAGGCTCTGACAAGGAAGAAATATATTAAAATGTGTTTTTTTTATAAATAAATAACGTTCGTATTATATTTCAATTTCATACATTTTTGCCGCCCCTTGCGAATGCACGTGTGGCACCGTCGTTAGAGCGAGTTATCAATAGTAAATTATAGACAAGCTCGACCAATTAATGCCAGACTAATCCAAGTTACACACAGATACAACGCCATAGTGGCTTACATCAGTTAATAATGCGGGCTAGGGGTAATGTATGCGTCCAGGCAACCTGCCCCACACCACTGGGCTTATTGCTCAAAAGGAAGGGTGGGGATGGAGGGTTCATTACAAACTGTAGTGGGAGTTTATACTGTAATAGATCCAGCAACCAGTTAATTTTGTGTATTCATTAAATATAGTTTCAGCATGCTGGTTATCAGTCCCTTATAAATATGAGGGGTTATAGTGAGAAAGGCGAAGTTTAAAAATATATATCGGTGATAAAGGTTAGAATGCCGTCCGGGTGCATCTGTGGTGGTTTTTTTAAGTGTGATTTTTACTGTAGTTTTCCCAGCCTGTCCCCAAGCTAGTTTGGGTGGACTTTATCCGAGTTTAACTCTTTAAGGTGGGAGTGTAGAGGACGCGAGAAAAGTTAAGTGTTTTTGCAATTTTTATGCCTAGCAAAATGCTTTTTTTTTTTACAAAAATAAAAAAAATATTGCTCTAGCAGAAACATAGAGTTTAATTTTCTTCACATAATAATCTCAACAGTTGTTGAATATCTGTCATGAGTATAGCGGCTTTAGCTATAACAAACCTTTTTAAGGGAAGAGAAAAATTTGTCATTAAATTCCAGGACAGCCTTGACAGATATTCAAGAACTGTTGAGCTCACCATGTGAAGAAAATTAAACCCTATGTTTGTTCAGAATAGATATTTGATTTATTTTCACCAAAACAATGTTGTGATATAGAAACTTCAAAAACATTGATCTTTTCTTGCGCCCCCTACAATCACACCATAAATTACCCCCCTTAGACGAATCCGTTACTAGCATCTGCATGCACCATTCAATTAGGCAAAAACTAAAGATATCCTTGAAATGGTCCTGATATGCAATAATGAAGCGGTTATGATGGGATCTGTACGAAAATGTAGTGGAAGTACAAAAGCTTTTCAATTCATACTTCAATTTTAAGCGAATGCGATGCCGTGGCGCGACGCATTTTTTGTTTGAATTTAATAATGCACACATTCCAACAAAATCTAAGTTGAAACAACTGGGTTTGGGGGGGGGGGGAGGCAGGGGGGGGATTGTCATTATTNGTATTTTATAATACTCCAATAACCTTCCTGCTAATAATTGACGAGGAATACAAATATACAATATTAATAATACTTTAACCCTATTCAGTGACCGAATGGTCTTCTGATGACGGAGAGATCGAGGTTCGAAGCCCGGTCAGGTCTACTGAGGGTGGTTTTGGCCTGAACAGTTTCCCACTCTCCTTTCAAGAAAATAGGCGTATATTACTTCTAAAATGCTTCCTTTCTCATCCCTACCTCATTAGAGTAATCACATATGCTTATAGTTAGACGTAGCGATAAAAAAGATCCTTTAAGGGAGAGGGTTTGAACGCCAAACTCTCTCCCCCCAAACTCTCGAAATGGCCTTGAACCAAGCAAGGTAAGGATGGCCAGTTTAAATTGCGAGTACACTTCCAAACAAACAAATTACATCAACACAAGACTGGTAAACTAACAGCCTAGGACTGCAAACCTAAGACTAGACAAACATTCACCATACATACAACCAGGAATTTTACAGCTCAAAAAGCTTGACACCTTAGCTCGGTAGGTAGCACAATTGTCAACTAAACTAAAGGTTACGGGTTCAATTCCCGGCATGACCTAAAATTTTATCATTGGTGAAATTGGGTCTTTCCCTTTAAAAATGATGAATTGACGACCAGAGGGCTGGGTGTTGTGTCTGTTCAAGATTTAAAATAGTGTTTAAGTAGTTTGAAGACATAATCAATCAGTCCGTCCAGAGTGTTCACGTAAAATAATGCAGATTTTTGGGGGTAGGAGGAGGGGGGGGGAGGATATATTAAAAAGTACTAAACTACTTTAGGCCCCGTGTGAGATCAAACCAGAGATCCTTGTAGTCGTCTTCGGGCCAATGAAACGGTCAAACAGTACTTTGCTCTTGAGGATTGTGATTACAGCGCCAGTGGGAAACAACCACGGAGGCCAGTGGCGCAAAGTCCCAGGAAACGAAAACACTCCCGCAGTAAGCCAGACTTGTCAATTCATCGGGCACGACTCACGAGATAAAGACAATGCTGCCATTTTGTTTGGAGCTCCCCAAGGACACGGCAGTAGTGAATAATTCATGGCCAATCGTCTGAAGCGGCCGCAGGTCCGTGCTAGTATGTGACAACACCCTCAGAGTTACCTCGTGTGTGTGTGTGTGTGTGTGTGTGTACTGTGCAAGGTTCGATCACATATACCGTCGTCATCGGCCAAAGATGGTATTAGGGTCATGGCCCGTAACAAGACATTAATTTTGGAGGGGATATTACCTGAAGTGGCTCGGGGTGAAGTACCCTAACAGGAAATGCTAAATATATATTTTTAAACATTAAATCTCTCTTGAAGCAACTTAAATAGTTTAAAAAAACAACCTAATCAGGGCTGTAGGAATGTAGGTGATACTAATTTTAATGTACTCACAATAAGTTACAAGCTTAGGCCTGGAGAAAGGAAGACACAAATATGTTTATAAGAATACGCCAATTAATTATGTAATTATATCTATATAGTAGGATTCTGGTAGTATAAAAGGCCTTTCAGATGATTCTTCTTAGCAAAATCGGTTTTTTTATTTTTAGTGATTAGGGCTTTATTTTTAGGCCCATCATGCTAATGTGCGCAGTCAACACACGTGGCAAGATGCGACCGACCCTTCTTGTAGGAGATGGTTTGTTTGATAACCAGACACACATTGCGACGAAATAAAAGGGTGAAAAAAGGGCATGAACAAATATTTATAAACCCAGTCAAAGAGGTAAAACTAAATATAGGAAGACACGGCACAGAAAAGAGTGTGGGAGGGGGGGGGGGGTAAC
>CABFWB010000037.1:478232-542633 GCA_902151455.1 Timema bartmani
GGGGGGGGGGGGGGGGGGAACCCCACAGCGAAGGCAAGGTACAAAGAATGAAGACAATCACAACTAAAACAAAGCAAGAAAAAAGTATACAAAACCTAAACCGTACTATAGAATACCGATAAGACGGAGAAAGGTAAAAAAAAAATGGAGTCAAGTAAGGAGACCACGATAAGTAAACATGAATAAAACAATCTAGCTAACAAATACAAATGAAAACGAATGACACGACAAAATAAAATACGACAAACGCGAGACACCGCGATGTTAAGGAACAATACAAAAGAAAGAAGCCGAAAGAAACTACAACAACGAGACAAAAATCAAAAGTTTTAAATAAATTGAAAGACATTGCATACGTATTAAAAAGAATTAATGGAAAAAAGAAAGAAAGTTAAATTAAAGCGAGACTTCAGAGGATGCCTATTCTCAATGCTAATTCCCTTAGTGACCAACTATCAAACCACTATCAGCAAAACAACTAGACCTACCCTTGTGTTTTTTGTTACTAAGAGAAGGGTTACTTACTGAAAGCGCACAATTGTTTGTAGTCTCTGAGCCCCGTATGGCAACACCTAGGGCGGTATGCAAGAACTTATAGTGAATGGTTAGTGGACCGATAGTGTGGTCCCTATGATGACGCAAGCAAACCCACGCTAGTGTCCACAAAACATCCACTTAGTCAAGTTCTTGCGTACGGCCCTTAGCCTGAACTAAACTAAACTAACTTAATTATTGTAAGAAGTAAGGGGGTTGCTCCCTGTAGTTAATTTATTATTGTAACTATTGTAAAGATGTTTGCTATGCTGCCACGTTATACAGTTGTTTTTCCCTGTGCACGTTTTATACAAAGTTTAAGTGCGCTTTAGATTCATATCTTCGTCAGATTTTGATATGAGATTTCTCTCTCTTATGTGCTTTCGTTGTTTACCGTTAGATGTCACAACGATGTTTAAGTATGCATGCACAGAAGAGATATAAATGATCTTACATTAACGAACTGAACAGTGATGTTAATGCCTTTCAAACAAAAGTAAAACAAACTATACTTGAAAATTAGTTTAAGGGACGTGAATTAAATTAAAATGTATTATAGATATACTATATGTATGTGTATATTTTCATAATTTTGAAGTATGCACTGGATTGTTTCAAAATATTACCTTGAATTTTTAAATTCAGAAAGGAATTTTTGTTTGGTTTAATTAAATATTCACAGAACGAGGATGCAAAAATGATCGCGTGGAAAAGCATCGTATATTTCTTAGTAGCTAATTTTCTGGTTGTTTCGGTGATGATGTGATCATTATTTCAAAACAAGTTTTATTATGAATTAAGAACAAAAAGAGGACATGAGCATGGTGCATGAATGGTTAAGAGTAGTAGAATTTTGCAAGAGAAACCTTGGATCGATTCCAGGTGGTGCCGACAAATATATTATTTGTATACAGTATAGGTTTGTCTTGCTATACTATTAGTAAATACTAAATATGTATACGTCAGATCTCAATATCTAGTCATTTATTAGGCGTGATGCTCTACGTTAAGTTAATTTGTAGGTCATATTGTGTTTTATTTTAATCTGTGTGCTTAGAAAGTGCACGTTAAATACCCCATTAAAAAGAGAAGACGAAATGAGATGACCTAGTTACGGACTTCATTGAAACCATGCTACAGTGTTAGCGCCAGACTTTGTTTGGTAATTGATCTTGTTTGGGTTTGTTCAAGATTCAACAAGGCGACCTCGTCAGACATCAAGTATGCAAATATATGGTGTCAGGGTTCATTCCCCAGCAATGAAAGACATGAGGACAAACCATTTTGAATAAGTGTGCACATACACATTTTGTTAATAAGGCGGACGTCTCTGTCATCGAGAAAGTATCAATCGGCTTAAGGCCTAGCGGCATTGTTGTGTTTCGTTTTCTGGAACTACTTTTCTATTCTGTCTAAACGTATATTCCCTTTCACCTTCCACTTACAACCACCTTTTGTCAAGTCAATAAGAAAGAGGGGAAAGAAAACTACGAAACCTCCTATCTCAAGGTAAAAAGGAAAGCTCGCTGTTATCAAATATCTGAAAATTTCTGATGTGAGCCTATCAAAATATTACTGTATTTATTATAGGAGGGCTAAATCTAGAGCCCCTTTTTTTAACAAGCCTAGTCTCGTAGCTCAGCAAATATGTTTAAAAAGTCGTTGAAAATGAGCTAATGTCACATTTTCTCACATTTTTTGCAATTAATAAACTAAAAATATAGGGCTGTTAAGGGAAAAGAGCCTTGTTTTAATCTTTCGACTTTAATTTGGCATGAGCCATATTTTTAAATAACACATCATAGAATCAAATATTTTGTTAGAGCTGAAAGTTTGCATGGACATTTTTTACCTTACCGAGGCGGTCCCCTTAATGTAGATACTTTTTATGCGATACGCAATTCACAGCCTTTTTGCGGAATGTGGAATTTAAATAAATTATTTCGTGTTTAAGGATTTCAAACCTTTTGTACAGTTTGTAATTTAAAGTTGTTTTCATGCAAAATAATTTTTTAAATAGTTTTTAACAATAGGTCTTTTCTTATCAAAACTTAAGATGAGCTTTACTTGATGAATCCCGGGAAAGTTAACCCCACGGATAGTGTAACGGACTTCGAAACCACAGGCTGTGACTCAATTCTAGCCAAGGGTGTGTGTTTTTTCCCTCTACATTTCCACAACAATCATCTTTAGTTTAGAGAAATGCTGGTGCATATACTTAAAATTTAACCTCTTTATCATGTTACTTAACGGCATCTGATGGTGAAATTATTTTTTTCTATCACCACGTCTTGCTACCCGTTCGGGTTATGTGCTTATGTATTAAATACGTTAATGGTTTTTAGAGATTAGGAAGGTTAATTTTAAGGAAGTAGACCCACATTTGCGTGGAGGGAGAATGGAAAACCATTTAGTAAAAACCAATCTCAGTATATCCGACCATGATTCGAACCTTGATCTCACCACCATCGACAGTCTACTGCGAGAGTAATGCCTTAAGCTATGCGGCCATCAAAGCGAGCAAAACAAATAATGTATAAGTAATACCAGCTTCAGTGTCCGCATTGTCTAAGGCATCGGACTTGCAATAGACCATATTGTCGATTACGGGAAGATCAGGGTTCAAATCCCAGTCGGGTGTACTAAAGTTTTTCCCCATAAATGGTTTTCCACTCTCACTCCAAGCTAATGTGGGTACACTTCTTCTAAATTCAACCTTTCTCATCCCTAACACATTATTTTAATTAGTACATACGCGTATAGAACAGGTAGTGAGACGTGGTAGTAAAAAAAGGTACTAGAGGTTGGTTGCTTTTGAGGAACGCCGCAATCTCCAACAAGGCACTTAAAAAAAACTTTTTTTAAAAAGTTCCAGACATAATGCCACACACAATAAATAGAACAACCTTTGATAATAACAATAAGTCACGTCTAAGTAGAAATGAAACTCAAGGCTAGTGCCTCAGTCAGCAACAAAGTATCAATCACCGTCAGGCCTTCAGTATATCCTGCAGAGTTTTAAACCCCAATCTCCCCCATTAATGGCAATCTAGACTAAATGAGATTGACAGTTAGATCGCATGACCATCAATGCAAGTGTGTAATTTTTTATGTTATCGCTAAAATATGTTTTTCTACAACCGACGAAAACATGTGACCATATAACTTGCACACAGTTGCCTACAATTTGACTAATACAGCAGTTAGTGTTTAAGGTAGGAGTGTAGGGGAGGCGAATTTTTATAACAAAACTACTTTTGGTCAAAATTAATCAAACATGGCTCCAGTAGAAACAAAGATATTAATTTCCTTCACATTGCGATATCAATAGGTCTTAAATATATATCATGAGCATAGTGACATTAGATCACTTTTCTAATGAAGAGAAAAAGTTGCCATTAAATTCCAGGACACCCTTGACAGATGTTCAATAACTGTTGATATCAACACGTGAAGAAAATTATACTATAGATTTCTAGTGGAGTAACATTTGATTTCTTTTGACCAATAAAAAGTTTTTTCATATTAAAAACTGCAAAAATACTGCCCTTAGCTCATGTTTCATGCACCCCCACCTTAATCACTATCAAATTATCGTTCGATGAAAGGCGCTATAAAATAAAAACCATAACTCACTGTAATGGAGGGGGACAGCTGGGAGAAAGGAAACTTTACACGATTTAGTTACCTGAAACAAAGAAGAACGAGAGATTTATTAACACGGCATAAAATAACAGTCAATATAATACAAAATATAATATTAATAATGTATACTCATGGTACAGCTTATTCTTTATTATTATTATTATTAGCACCACGTCTTACTACCCGTTCGGGTTGTACGCACTTACGCTAATGTGTAATGGTAGGGTGATTGTGAGATGAAATGGAGGACCTACAGTTTAACGTGGAATCCGAGCCACGGTGGAGGCCTGGCATTCCTCACATTCACAAGTTGTGATTAATACACGTCTTGTCATACAGCTTATTCGATAAGAAAAATACTCCCAATATGATATTTCTAATGGGAATGGTAGCTATGACGCTTCAAAACCACAAAAAGGTCCACAAATAAACTATAGTTTTCTGTTGCGGATCTTACAACAAATTGTGGCGTTTAGGGAAGGATCGGTCCAGTCACCTAAGACCTCTATTTTAATTTCAGGACTACTATAATCTAATTTAAACGTGGTTTAAAATCAGATAATTTTACCTTTTTAATACTATTTGTTAATTTATGCAACTCAAAGTGAAAGGCTATTAATGATATAGTGTAAAATTGGTCCAGTGGGCCTGAATTTTTGTGCTAGCCAATATTTGAAATAACAAATTACTACCTCAATATTTTGGGGCATAATGTTAATTTCTCCTACAGTAAGTGACCCCCTTAAGAACATGTTTAATCAATGTAATTTGCCCAAAAATGTAAAAATACTATAGGTTTTTGTGAGCCCTGAAAAGAATTTAAAAGAAAATTAATTTATTGACACTCATTATATCTTTACATCTATAATTATTTCAATCCTATGATCTGGGTCAGTTTTTTTATTCAACTCATGGTGACCTGGCGGTCTAGTGGTAAGGTGTCAGACTTCTTTGCTGAGGGTCCGGGGTTCAATCCTCGGTCCCGGCACAGATTTATCTGATTGCCAAACCCATTCCTTCACCTCTGACAATATGTGTCTTAATCACAGCTTGTGAATGTGAGGTATGCCAGGCCTCCACCGTGGTTCGGATTCCAAGTTAAACTGTAGGTCCTCCATTTCGTCTCATACCCTACCATTACACATTAGCGTAAGTGCGTATAACCCGAACGGGTAGTAAGACGCGGTGTTAATAATAATATTCATCTCATATATTTTCCACTAACGGCTTGCTAAGCCTGTCGTAGCTTGATATGCATTATAATTTATCTTAAGATTAGGACAAGCACAACATCCAGTCCCCAGCCGTTAATTTATCAATGTGAAAGGGTAAACCCACATTTCATCAATGATAATTTTTCTGGCCATGCAGGGAATCAAATCAGCGACCCTTAGCTCAATAGGCAGACATGCTACTGACTGAGCTAAGGTATCAGATTCTCATTATATTTACGTATTGCAAATTGATCACTTAGTTTCCATCTCTTTTTCTCTTACCATCCTATTTCCTCCCAGCCCTTCTTTCATCTATCATCTATTAAAAATTGAGCTATTAGGCCTTATATATATAACTTGATGACCTTCTTAGCCCAATTTATTATCATGCTATTCTTATGAGTATAATATTCGATAATTTGGTCTGATACTCGACCTGTTTGCCGAGTCACGTGCTCACTCATTTCAACCTCCAAACACTACAGCGATAAATTTACCTGACATGGAACCTATTTGAGAGCGGGTTTATCAAGGCCTGTAAATTGTCAGGCCTCAAGGGGCAATAAAAATCCCTTTGCGGTTTTTTCTCACTGCGAAAACAGGCGTGGACATTCCATAGCAATATAGCAAGACGAGTTATACCACTTTTTTTTTTAATCAAACAGATGATCATAATTATGTCGTTTTAAAAATATTATTATGTAACGTCAATATAGTGATTGTGATCAAATAGCTTTATTCGATTTCAGGTCTCCGATATTTTATCAAGTTAATTCAATAACTATAGTATGAAAAGAGGGTGGGGAGTTTAAAGAATTGTTTTAACAAGGTAGTTTTAATTCAAAAAAGTATGTAGGCCTATTGATTTAAAGCTTCCGAATGAAAACGCCCTATTCAATATTTATTGAATTATGATTGCTCAAAAGATAGACATACCAAAGGGTATTAAAACATTACAATCGCTAGCATTGGATGAACATCTGTGTTCAGCCATGAGTTGAATATCACAAGTTTAAACAAATTATTTTTTAAAAAAAGAGCATAAAATCAAATCCATGACATGAGCCCGTTAATGAGGGTGTCATATGGTCAGATCAGCCATGAGTTGAATATCACAAGTTTAAACAAATTATTTTTTTAAAAAAAGAGCATAAAATCAAATCCATGACATGAGCCCGTTAATGAGGGTGTCATATGGTCAGTACAGTGAGTCCTCCACTCGTTAATCTCAGTTTTCTTGACCAGAGTTTCTATTTATATATTCAAGTAGCTCCTCACTTGTCATCACGAGGCTGATTTGATCCCGTTCCAGACCCAATGCTTCAGAGAACAATTCTCGACGCACCGGAGATTGAACCCAGGACCTCTGGATCTGTAGCCAGTAACTTTGACCGCTAGACTACAAAGGATTTCTAAAATAATAAAACTGTATTTATTATCTGCCAGCCCATCATACAGATCATGATGAGTTCTATAGCGTGCATTTTCAGAACACAGGGTATTTGAATCATGCCCGAACGTGAGATTCAACATTAAAAAAAAAAGCAGAGACACAAGTTTACGAATAAACTATGTTATGAGTTTCCCCTGCTCCCGCATTTCATTTTCATAAATACCGACACATCCATTCCTTTTTACCTCTGAGAATGTTTATTTACGTGGATGCGTCCAACATAAGACAATGGACCTAATACTTGCCAATCACAAACGAATATCCCTCGAAATGTGGCGTCGCCTGTTCTACCTACAAATAAAAATATTTCCGTTCAGGTCGTCAAGAGACATTATACATCCAGCGGTCGATCGTGGCAAGTAATTGAACAATAAATACACTAAATAAACTTGAAATACCGCATGACTACAACATCCGTGTGAATTCCTCACACAATTAACCTTCCATTCAATTAGCATACAATTGTAAATCCACCTGATAAGATTTTGCGAATCTCTTAGTTACCCTTGGCCTTTGGCAACAGTTGACAGATGTGGTGAGCTCTAAAAATATATTAGACGAAATGTTTCAAGGGATTAAATTTGAGCTTGGATCACCTTTACGTGGGCTCCCAGTTGTAAATATATTACTATGTTAGACCTAGATAAACGGCAAAGGAGTAGAAAAGGCGAGGGTTTAAAGGCGAGGATGGGTCCGGACCCTTTTGGAATTTGATGGACTCCCCTGGAGGTTCCATACACCTATTAATACTTTTGTTGGCTAAAGGCATGATAACGTTTTCTAGCGTACCCCTTCCCTAGAAAAACTAGCTTTCTACGCTCTTGATAAACGGTGATAAATATCTATTAGGAGCGTCATTCCATGTAGAATGAACCTTGATATTTACTTCGAAAGGTTGGATAAATAACAGTTGCACAATTTATCAATTGTATCTCACATTAAAGGCTAGACATATTAACACATTGACTCTGTTGCAACAAAATTATGCTCATAAAGAACTATGGAGGCTTTTGAATGGTTTGAATAGCTCGTTTTTGTAAAAACACGAATAATGAAGTAAAACTAATATTTCAATATTCACACAACATTGTTTAACGCTTGAAATCTCTTGAACATAACGGATTCCACAGAGTGTATGTAGCACACTTAAGTCCCCTGCCGGTTTTTGAATGGAAGAGCATCAAATATGAACAACCGGTGCTTTTAGCAGAACCAACCACCAAACCTATAGCTGGCATTAATCCTCTGATATGACAAGCTATTTAGCAGTTGAATTAATGTAAATATTATACACAAACAATAATTAGCAACCAAGAAGAATAGCTGGACATGTCCATTCATCAAATGGCGAATATTATCAACATTTATAAGAAAAGGAAGAGCCAGTCTAGCACAGGATAGAGAAGGCAAGACTAAAGTGGTATGGCCATGTGAGAAGAATGGAGGGGGGAAAGGATGCCTAGGAGGATGTCGGATATGGAGGTTGGGGGTAGGAGGTCGAGAGGAAAACCAAGGGACAGATGGCTGAAGGGAGTAAGAAGGAGTGTGGTGGAGAGAGGAGAGGACTGGGCCAAGGTGGAGGGAGACAGGTGGTGGGAGGAAAGGAGGTGGTGGAGAGGCTTATGTTACAAACAAATCCAGTCAGTGGCTGGAAGCTGTTTATGATGATTATGATTATGATAAGTAGCCAACGAGTTATTGCGCTATTTGTAAATGGAAAGTCGTGGTCGATCGACCACGTCTAAGCATCACAAACTAATTATTCTAAAACGAATTAACGTTAGCGGAGCGACGTCTAGACTAGCCACAAGTGAAGAGTCGGGCTTGTGACGTCAGAAGGTTCCCCTTTCTCCGCCACATGGTCAGGAACTTCTTATACCAGCCGATGAGGTACCTCCAAAGGCCCGCAATCTTTAGAGGGCTAATCAACTTCTCTCTTTGAGTCACTCAAAGGAGAGAGTTTCCTCTGACAAACCATCAAACCGCACCAAAACACCAACGCCCTCGGGGTGATGTCCGTCAGCTTTGAAAACACGTGCCGCTGACTTTCCAAGTATTCATTCCAAGTTTCCTAGTTACAGTTTGACGGGAGAGTTAAGCGAGCTAACGACTTACTTTACAAAATGTTTCATCTCATCCTAAACACACCCTAATGATGTAAATATATACTGGTTCCAGTGGTGTCTCGTTGAGTGTTGACAGGTACTGTCGAGCTTGACCAGACATATATTTTAAATTGTTCCTTCACTCTTAATGTCAAACTGTCTGTTGTTAAGACTTATCTCTGAACATGTTTATAAACATGCTTAGTTGTTCGAATACAAATTCAATTAGTGGAGAATAATTTATAAGAAACGTTCGTCTAGGGCTTCGGCAACACTTCTCAATCCTCACTAATTATACGTTCTATTAAAAGTGATATTCCACCCAGTGATTGGTCTTGGGGTCAGCGTTCCTGGCTATTAGTCTAGAAGTCCCCGTCTCAATTTCTAGCGGCACTATAGGTATTTTTCTCGAAAGGGGAATTTTTCTTATGTTCACGATAGTATGTTTAATTAGGCTAAAATTAAATTTAAGACTTCTACTGGCACCACATAATTAAAAGCATTATCATCTCACGATGGCCAGTGCCAGTAGAAGCCTTAGACCCAGGGATCCCAAACTTTTTAGGCTGAAGGAGTCCCCGGAACATAAAAAAAATACATGCTGGAGCCCTTATAATAAAAAGTACACTAATATTATGAAAATTCAAACGCAATAGTTACATTTTACAAGTAGAGAAGTATAAAACAAACGGAAAACATCACATGTTCTAACTTCGCCTTTGGTAAAAGCCCATTATTCAGATTTGAAAAAAGTAGTAATCCTAATTACTAGAGCCCCGTAAAAATGGGGAGATGCGATAAAGCGAAAAGTGCCATACAAAGATGGAATCAAGTACTTTTTCCTTTGATAGTTTTTAGATATTATTAACAATGTTTTTGAAAAGCGGAATAAAACAAAATTGTCTTGTTACACGAAATCCTCCTATAAAACTATATAACACCACTTTTACAACAACAATAAAAATCTTTAAATAAACACGAAATTAAGAAGAAATTAGGCAGAAGTTTTGATCATGCTGTAATTTTATTAATATTTTGTTGTAGTGTAAGCTAACTAAGGGCTACAAAATTGTGAAATATGCATACAAACTTGACAAATAATTTTAAAGCAAATATATAAGGTTTCATTAGTAAATTTTAATTTTGCATACATTGTCTAAATATGCAAATAGTACTTAAAACACCTCAGATAACATGTAATTTTGAATAAACACAAAATAACACCAAAAAGTGAGATTTAAAAAAAAACTAAATTTAACTAAAAATAAAACTATTTTTACTGGGCTCTACTAATTACTGATCCTATTTTATAGTATGAAAAACAAATACAGAATATTCTATAATTGCCTCAATGAGCCCGAGATAACTAGGATGGAGGGAGTCCAGTTAAAAAATAAATGGTACGGCGCACCGCACAGACTTTCTCTCTCTTTCTATAAACTCAAGTATCGTCAAGGTGTTGCACATCTTCAAGTCATCGCATTGATATTTATTATTCATTTATATATTTTGACCAATAAAAAATGTAAATATTGACTATTGAGTCTAAAATGGAGATAGGAGAAATGTTTGCACAGCAATGATCTAAGAGTTTTAAGGAAAAATAACATACTTTTTTTAGATACTTACTTATATTTAATTACTCTATGGCATTGGAGAATTATTGCGTTAAGACTTAAGTAGTATATGTTTACAACTAAAGCTCACAAAATTGTATTAATATATTTGCAAATATCTCAGAAACTGTTGCTTTTATAAAAATATATGTCAAATAAAAGTTTTTTATTTCTAATAGTCCTACAATTTTGCAATGATAAGTTGTTTAGTTTCTCAAATAGTTGTGGAGATACGGAAATTAACGCTTCTGTAAAGTACCCTAAAAATCATTTTCATAGGAAAATGAAAATAGCCAGTTTATTTATAATCTTAATCAACGCCTAGATACGAATTTTAATCAAAATCGTTTGAGCAGATTTTGAGAAAACCAAATTTTTCTCTTTTCGCCCTTCAGTAAACTACCCTTAATTTTAAGTTTTTATAGACACACAGACAGACGGCATTGCAAAGACTATTTTTTAGGGTTCGGGGGGTCATGAGACGTCGACATCCATCAACATTTCAGGTTAGTTTTTTTTTACGGTCGCAATACTTAAACTTTAATGTCCAAAAAGTTAAAAAAATTCATATAATTGCGTATAGATTGAAAGTTATTGATTTTATAAAAATATGTTTCGGATAAAATATCTGTATTATAAATATATATACATATTTGTAATGCTAAGTAATTTCATATCTCAAATAGTTTCGGAGCTATTATAAAAAATGTTAATTGACGCATCAGACCGGAGCCCTTAAAGCCATTTTGCCGAAATATTGAGGGTAGCCATTTTGTTTGGAATATTTATTAATGTTTATAAATGAAATTTAATCAAAATCGTTAGAGCCGATTTTGAGAAAATCGACTTTTTCTCTTTTTGCCCTTCAGTAAACTACCCTTAATTTTAAGTTTTAATAGACACACAGACAGACGGCATTGCAAAGACTATTTTTTAGGGTTCGGGGGGTCATGAGACGTCGACATCCATCAACATTTCAGGTTAGTTTTTTTTACGATCGCAATACTTAAGCTTTAATGTCCAAAAAGCTAAAAATATATATATAATTGCGTATAGATTGAAAATTATTGATTTTATAAAAATATGTTTCGAATAAAATATTTGTATTATAAATATATATACATATTTGTAATGCTAAGTAATTTCATATCTCAAATAGTTTCGGAGCTATTATAAAAAATGTTAATTTACGCATCAGACCGGAGCCCTTAAAGCCATTTTGCCGAAATATTGAGAGTAGCCATTTTGTTTGGAATATTTATTAATGTTCATAAATGAAATTTAATCAAAATCGTTAGAGCCGATTTTGAGAAAATCGACTTTTTCTCTTTTTGCCCTTCAGTAAACTACCCTTAATTTTAAGTTTTAATAGACACACAGACAGACGGCATTGCAAAGACTATTTTTTAGGGTTCGGGGGGTCATGAGACGTCGAAATCCATCAACATTTCAGGTTAGTTTTTTTTACGATCGCAATACTTAAGCTTTAATGTCCAAAAAGCTAAAAATATATATATAATTGCGTATAGATTGAAAATTATTGATTTTATAAAAATATGTTTCGAATAAAATATTTGTATTATAAATATATATACATATTTGTAATGCTAAGTAATTTCATATCTCAAATAGTTTCGGAGCTATTATAAAAAATGTTAATTTACGCATCAGACCGGAGCCCTTAAAGCCATTTTGCCGAAATATTGAGAGTAGCCATTTTGTTTGGAATATTTATTAATGTTCATAAATGAAATTTAATCAAAATCGTTAGAGCCGATTTTGAGAAAATCGACTTTTTCTCTTTTTTCCCTTCAGTAAACTACCCTTAATTTTAGGGGTAGATATCCAATTCCAAAAACCCCTCGGGGCAACCCTATGAAAACCCTAGATATCAAGTTTCAGCTCAATCGGTAAAATAGTTTAGGCTCTAGTTGGAGGTACAGACAGACAGACAGACAGACAGACAGACAGACAGACAGACGGAAATTCAAAAACCACTTTTTCGGATTCAGGAAGTCATGAAACGTCAAAATTCATCAAAATCTCGAGTTCGATTTTTTTGACGATCACCATACTTTCTCTACCTGTAAGATAGAGAGAAAGTAAAAAGGAAAAGGTTACTTTGATTCGTCAATTTAATAACTTACTAGTGTCGTACAAGAATAAGTAATCATCACTTTAATGTTGTTGTCTTTAATTCGTGAGTATGTTCATTAGCCCTATCAAAATAATCATTTAAACTGCTTTTCTGCCCATAGTTTATTTTAAAGTGGGTTACAGCAAGACTACTCTTCGTTCTTAACCATAAAGAGCTCGTGAGGTAGGCGATGAAGGCAAAACACACCACTAAACATACCATCTCAGCTCCTCATTAGCAAAACAAAGAAGAAGCTTTGAGAGTTTTCACAGCCCGTTAAGTATCGTACATCTGCCTTTCAGCAAACAACACGTTATTACTCCACGTGGCATTTTAAGAGAAAGGTCCCCGCGTATTAAAGAGTGAAATCGCTCATCGCAAGATCCTTTTATTTCAAAGCAGCATCAGAACTGACCAAACAAAAGAGTTGTCTAGACTCGCAAGGAAAAAGGTCAATCGACACTTACCCTACAAAGGTCAAACAACAAATATGGTGGGCAGTGAAGAGCTGTTCAAAAATAGAACACTAGTTTCTTTATTTTAATAAATACTTTCTGAACACAAATATTGTACACAGGCGGATCGCCATAAGAAGAGACTTTAGAAATAGTTGACCTATTAAAAAAAAACTTGTGTATCTAAACATGACATTATCTGCCATTAGACATATTTGTAAAACACATGGCTTGAAAGTAGATTTATTAACGCTTTGAAGGGTTAGATAAGATTATTCCCATGACGATCCTACTAAATAAGCCTTCCTAGGACGGCACACTTAGTTATTGTGACAATTTTTTTTTCTAGGCCACTTTAGACTCACTCATTGAACGTGGAGAAGGTATTTTCCATTAGCTAGGCTACATATTACACCATTTGTCCATGCTATTTTTATATTCGTGTTATTGGACGGTGTCAATAAATAAGGTTTATGAACTGTAGCAATACATATATTCACACATATATATTTATAAATATCAGCAAAGTGATATTTTAAAGTATATCAAAGTATCCTGCGCACAGATAAATCAAAAAATTATGAAAACAAGTCGTAATAAGTTATAAATACTTGTCAATAGAAGATATTATGATGTGCATTGTTACAAGAGTTTGAATAAAAACATTTTAGCAACTGACATGATTATATATTTTTATTAAATTCCTATAGTTTCAAACTGTATTAATTTATTTAACAAATCTAGGACAAAATTTCGGGCAAAATCGGTCCGGGACAAAGGTAATATTTCTGGGACCAATGGTCATCTTTTAAAGTCCTCAAATCTAACAGAAAGAATGGTAATAATCGCTTGAGAATTTGAGGGATTCAGGGCAAAAAGATGATAGCCCCCATTTTATGAAAAAATGTGTTAGCAGTGATTTGTGGTAAGTTACTTCTTGAAGTACAAGTTGTTTCTATAGTCAGTCAAATTTCCATTACTCGGTCAGTTAGTAGTTAAAATCTCGCCTGCTAAGATGCTACTGGGCAGTGGAGGAGGTTACATAATGATGAGTTACATAGGCTACCCTGTGCTAATCACAAGACATTGTTAGTATAATGTCTCGTAAATTACGGTGGGCAGGACATGCAGTGCAAATGGAAGATTCTAGAGCCTTGTTCAGGGTGATGACTGGCAAGCCAATGGGAAGAGACCATTGGGAAGACCTAGACGCATATGGGTGGATAATATTAGAATGGACCTGAAAGAGAAAGGGTGTAGTGAGGTGGACTGGGTAGAACTAGCTCAAGATAGAGATAGGGTGTAGTGAGGTAGACTTGATAGAGCTAGCTCAAAATAAGCATAGGTGGCGTATAGTGAACATATAGTTCCTATTGCCATAGAGTAGGTAAGTAAGCTATATTTCAGGATTTCATAGAAGTTTAATTAGTAAAATATCACATCTAACTAAATCTATGAAGGTTATCAAGTTTTTGCCCCGAACCCCTCAATTAGTATAAAATATAAATATATGATATTAGAACTGGTCCGGAATCAAACAGTGATTTCATGACGGGTATTCTTCTTGCTGACAAGACCAACGGAGCTTATCAAGACAACTACAGTCAGTGTGCTAATTATTTTTTTATCATCGCGTCTTAGTACCCGTTCAGATAAGTATATATGATAGCTACTCTAATGGGGTGGAAATGAGGAAGAAAGCAATTTAGAGGTGGTCTACCCGTATTTGCACGAAAGGAGAGTGGGAAAGCATTTGAGGAAAAACCACCCTCAGTAGAACCGACCGGGATTCGAACCCCGATCTCCCAATCTTCAGCATAGTGCACAAATTAAGGGGAAAAAAAGCTAGAATGTTGCATATATTATTGTCAAATAGTTTATAAAAACTCCATTTTACACTCATTACGTATTAAGATTTACTGTACATACTTTATTTTAAAAATTATCATTTATTTCTAAAATAAAAACCTGTCAATTTTGCCCTCAAGTAAACACAATTTCGGCTTTATAGCCCCGTTTTTATGGGATTACGTAGTTGTAGAGCTTGTAGTGTATTGTGATACGATGGTAGATGACCAGTGACCCACCCTGTATACTGTTCGTGACTGTGAAAGCCAAGGGTGTTCCCTGACCTGCTATTGGTCATGATGTAGGTGCATGAGGTCAATGCGGTAAAGTACATTACCCCCTTGGTCAATATATTATTCTAAACAACCTTATATCCACACAAAAGTCTGCAATATAATATTATGATTCATTTCGTCAACTACTGAGATTTCTAAAATTAATTTCACACTCTGATAAATAATTCCAATTTTTTTCTTTGTACCCCGTTTTACTATCTGTTTA
Source organism: Timema bartmani (assembly GCA_902151455.1). NCBI lineage: Eukaryota > Metazoa > Arthropoda > Insecta > Phasmatodea > Timematidae > Timema > Timema bartmani. Next base: position 493,741 of record CABFWB010000037.1, read on the forward strand.
AGCTATCCGCATTTGTTCTAACTATGCTAATGTGTTAGGGCTGAGTAAGTTTGAAAGGAAGTGTACCCGAATTTTCATGAAGGAAGAGTGTAAAACCATTTAGTAAAATCTACTCGAGTACACCCAAATGGGATTCGATCCTTGACCTCCTCGTCATAGGCAGTTTAGTATATTGCGAGAGCGACACCTTAGACCATGCGGGCACCAAATCGAGTTAAAAAAATATAATATGCGTAGGCACCTATATTTCAGGCTAATTATAGCTTCCAGCTGTCAATATTGACAAAATATGTCATCAGTGAGAGCTTCAGAACACATCTCATGGGCTTTAGGAGAAAATTTAGTTTTTTTTTTAACTTTTCGGGAAAGGTTTTTAAACCAATTGTTCGACAATAATCTCTGCTACCAACTGTTCCGTGCGGATGGTAGCATGGATAATGCTTTTAAACTATGACTCCGGAGGAGCTTGATCGATCCCCTCGGATTACATTGAGGTAAAATTAATCATGTTTATAAAATACATTCTATTGTCCTTAAAACTGATAACATCCCCATGTATTAGAAAGTTACCCGCATCGGTGGCGTAGTGAGCTAACGTGCTAGTTTCGTGTTGAGCTAGACTGCTGAGGACGGGGAGATCAAGGTTCGAATCTCAGTTAGGTGAACTGGTGGGGTTTTTTCTAAATGGTTTTCCACTCTTCCTCCACGCAAATGCGGGTTCGCTTCCTCTAAATTCAACCTTCCCAATTCCTAATTCATTAGCATAACTAGTATTTAAGCATATGGCCCTAACGGATAGTAAGACGCGGTGCTAAATAAAAAAATATAGATTAGAATAGGTTATGTTAACGCCAGCATACTTGACTTTGACTTGATGAAAGGTCACAGCTCGAACACCTCCCGGGGTGTGTCGTCTAGTCTGATGTGCTGGTGGCGGGGATATAGGGGTTTGAATCTCTAGCGGGTGTAGTGCGTGGTTTTCCCTAAATGGATTTCCAATCTCCCTCCTCGAAAGTGTGGGTACCTTTTGTCTAATTTAATCCATCCTCATGCCCCTAACTCATAAGTGTTATTAAAAATGAGTCAACAAAATGAGGGGTAAGACTGACATAAAAAAGTAAGAACATGGTAGAAAGGACCTTTTATGAAATACTAGCATATTTTATTTTGGTGTAACATTTATAACATTTTACCTTTTATTATTATTATTATTATTATTATTATTATTATTATTACTATGCTCACAATATGTATTTACGTATACAATTAGTTTTAGTAGCTTTTATGACCCACTTTGGTGGTCGCATGGTCTAAGGCACTACTCTCGCAATAGATGAGACTGCCGATGCGATGACTGGGAGATCGTGTCTATATCCCGGTAAGGTGTACTCAGGGTTTTAAAGGTTTTTCCGCTCTAAATCCACGCAAATGTGGTTACACTACTTCTAAATTCAACCTTCTTAATCCCTAACACATTAGTATTTATTTTTTATTTTAGGTATTTAACATAGTCTTTCTGAACCAACTAATTATATCAGCACAGAAAAATTTCTATGAGCGAGAGTGAAAGGGCCTACCAACTTTGCCGGGAAAGGTATTTTCAAATACCTTCCAGAGTTATTTTACATGCCACAATCGACATGGGACCGACGGCTTTACTTTCCCTCCAAAGGAAGTCGTGCTACGAATTTTTATCGCTCGAGAAAAATCCGTTACCCCAGCTGGGTTTGAATCTACGATCATCGGGTCCTGAGGCGAGCACTTTACCCCAAGACGACCAAGGTCGACTGTAATTAATACATAGGCTTATAATCTGAACAAGTAGTAAGACGCGGTGCTAAAAAATAAAAGTAGCTTTTGTTACTATCAAACCTTTCCTACCATGTTATTACTATGTTGACCTTCGAATTGTCAAATAAGGTTTTTCTATGGCAATCTGACTATAAACGAACAAAACCCTTAAAAATGCACAGCTTTGATGAAGGGTTATTAACTGTGTAACTAATCAATCATTTTTTTGATACATTTTTTGACAGTTATTTTAATAGACATTTTCAAGGGCCATTCTATCGTGGCCGAAAGCACAAAATCGCTTTACCCATATGATTCATAATGAAAGTAGTTCGGAGTTCACTATAATTAAGTGTGTCTCTAAGTTTTGGTGATGGAGGACCACTAAATGGAAGTTATGCGCACAGAGGGACAAAAATGTAGGCTACCGTAGCCCTCCTCCCTCTCCAAAGAAAAGTGCACCAGACCTTTCCCTCAAACCTAGCACTTACCTACGTCACTGGTCAGTGGGAGTTAAGGCTCATAGTCCAGCCAGCAGTCGTGCAGAGTGTTCGCGTGCTAACAGTTCCGGTCAGTTCCAAGATCGCGAATCCGGTACGAGGGGAGTATGGGGGGTGGGGATGATGTGGTTAAACGCAGAGCCAGATCGATATCGCGAGCTATGAAACACACACATATTTTATATTGCATGGGCGTGTGTCTGCTCTTAATGTGGCCCTCAAGAAGGGAGGATAACGACGTCTAGGTTTGACGTCAATCCTGTTGTCCCCCGTAGAGCAATTCACCTTAATTTATTAACACTGTATTGATTTGACCCCGTGGTTTGATGGTTGGAGAGAGTTTAAGTCGATCACAGGTGGGGACTCTAATGATTTTATACTAGCCGAATATCAACTCTTTTTTTTTCTTCGCGTCTTACCCGTTTGGGCAATACCCATACAATAATTATGCTAGTGGAATAGACATGAATTTGATAATTTCCTTAGAAAATTTACGCCCACATTTGCTTGGAAGGAGAGTGGGAAATCATTTAAGGGAAAGCCCTCAATATACCCAATCGGAATACGAGCCCCGATCTCACCCTCCCCGGCAATCCAGTTCAACATGAGTGTGACGCGTTAGACCATGCAACCACAGATGCAGATAAATGCCAACATTTCTGGCACTATACATGGGTGTGCTGTCTCAAATTAAGTTAGTTTTTTTTATATCAAGTGCTTTACAAAGTGACTGTATGTGTGAATGTGTGTGCATAGGATTTTGGTAAGAAGCACCTTTAGAAAACACAAACAAAATTTTATTTTGCTTTTAACAACATTTTACTATTTTATTAATTCTGTAAATTAAAAAATGACACCTGCCTACGGGAAATGAACCTGGGACTTTACCCAGGCTTCATTTTTCAACTGACAGAATATGATATTTAGATGCAGCTGTAGCCGTGACTAACAAATATAATAACATGGCTATTTAATCCATTATATGATTAATATTATCATATATGTATTGATATGATATATTGAAAGTGACAGCTGCAGATACCATGAACTGGCATATTAATACGTGAAAGTAGTTCTATTTACTTTTATAGCTGTCAGGTAAGGTTCTTTCAATGGCATACTGTATTTGTGTACGCATTTATGTATACATATACGCATATGACGACTATAGGCACGGGTATACATACTATCGAAAATTATAAGTCATATGGGTTCTAGCCTCTTCTAATTAGAAAATAATAATTAGGTTATAGGCTATTAGTCGTAGACACTTATTTGATATATATATATATATATATATGAGAGTATAAAAAAGCTCATGTCACATAATGGGCTGTAAACTATCGAAGCTTAATTAAATACTCTGAAAAATTGAAAAATGACACCTGAACACGGGAATCGAACCCGGGACGATTCCCGTGTCCAGGTGTCATTTTTCAATTTTCAGAATATGATATCTAGATGGTTAATTCCTCTCTACAATTAATAACAGCGTCGGCTATTTGATTATTAATTAAATACGTCCATCAAATCACTTTAAAAATTTAAATTCACAAACATTTTTAAACATCGCCAACCCCAACGCATTTGAATTTAATACCAGCCATAGCGTACACTAGTTGTGTGTCTTTCCTTAGCACCATCTTTGTTCATAGAGTTTAACTATTATATTTATTTATTATTAGGTTCAAACACAAAGCTATTAATGAATTTATTCTGAGAGGGGGGTACGTTATAGGGAAAGTGGACCCATAAATAACATGTGGACGTCAAGGTTTGAATTTCTTCTGGGATAGTTTTATACATAATATGATCTATCTATGTGATTTTTTCATCGCCACCACACGCTAATAGAGGTACACTCCCTCTAAATTTTCCTCCTCATTCCTACCTCCAAGATTAAGTCGTTAGTAGCCATACCGTTAAAATATATTAGTGGGAAAAAAAATCCCTTTAAGACATCGAAGTTTTGGCTAGACAAACACTCTCCCCATTGGTCGCATCACCCCCATCCTTTATTCATATAATGCTTTACATTCCATTTCATTTAATTACACTACCCTTTGTAAACAAGATGATGAAGAATTGATTTTTGTAGAACACTTTACACAGCCCGTAGCAATAATTTTTAATTAGTAGTGAAATTACTCTCACCGGTGTTTAAGCAGACAGTGGCATAAGTCTCGTATTTTCTGGTTTGCCGGTGACAAGGATATCAGGGCTCAAATTATTCCGGGTGTAATGACGTGGTTTGCTCTTAATGATTTTCAGCTATTCCCTATGTAAATGTGGGTACATTTCTTATACATTTTACCTTCCTCATCTCAACCTTATTAGTGTAAATATACGAATAGCTCTGAAGGGTAGTGTATGTGGATCATAAAAATATAAAGTGAATTGGACCAATTCTGCTCTAGCAAAACATTTATACTTTAGTAGAATGTCGAAATAAACTAAAGAAAATGGAGGTTATCTTTAGATGGAAACAGTAACTTTTTCTTATATATATATATATATGTATATATATATATATATCTTACTAGCTACTTTGTGAGTAAAATTATTCTTAGCTAAACTTTTATTTAAACTGAATTTTGAAAAGTCAGCTTCATTTCAAGCCAACCAATAAATCCAACATTCAAGCTTAATGGGATGGACTGACGTACCTTTAGGAAAGAGGAAACCATTTTTCACGTTTATGATAACCTTTTACGACGTTCATGATATTCGTTAGAATTAAGTAGGGCTGATAAAAATAAAAGAACCCAACTATATAGGCCTATTGCCCTGCATTTACGATCTTCTCACCGAACCTTGATATTTACATCTAAAGGTTTTACTCCAGTAAAATCGTTAAGTTTATATGTCTTCACATGGTGATACCAACAATAATTATTGTTGAATATCTGTCATGAGCATAGCAATACTAGTTGAGAAACTTTTAAAATAAAGAGGAAAAGTTGTCATTAAATTCCAGGACCCCCTAGTTCGATTCCCGGCTGGTACCTTAGGTATTTTTCCTGGAAGGGGAACCACCCCAACGGTCACTAGGGTTTGGTAAATTAGGCATTTGCGTGAGAAATAGTAGGAAACCATTTAGGGAAAAACCACTCTCATTATACCCGATAGGGATCGAAACACGATCTCCCCATCATCGGCAGTCCAGTCTATTGAGAGAGTGTCGCCTTAGACCAAGCGGCCACCGAAGCGGGTTCCCGTTTATTAAAATAATATGAGCTTCAGAGCAGTTTCAACACAACTAATGGACAGTGATCTAACAAATCTAATGACAAAAATGGAATGCAAATAAATTAAAAGCACTGATAAAAGATTATTATAAAAGGTTATTTCCACACATCACCGAGCTTTATTGGCACATTCTGAAACCAGCCCATGAATCCGTAGCGTAACAAGCGCGCATGCATACGTACGAGCTAATACTAATAAAGGGGTGTGAGGTACAGGAGGTAAACCAGCTGCCAACACGCCCACTAAGCCGGTTTGAACATCGTACGCAGCCTATAAGCTTAAAAGGTATATCTAGAATATTGATTTCACAGTGACCTGATTAAACTAAACGCATCAGCAATATTGATTTCATAGGGCGGGAAACCTTCATTCTGATCCAGTTTTACGACTCAATTGTATACATCTACACGGGTAAATTCGCTTCCTAGCCAATAGGGCTGGGAGAGCAGCTATCGCGCCTGATTCTGTACTCGGTATGACACAGCTCAAAAACCGACTAGTTGAACTTGGGATTCTTTTTAACGCAGTGTGATTTCTGTCGAAGTGATTTAGGTGAAGTTGTTTAAGATACCCCATCTTAATCCTGTCAACTTAGTCTGACGAAATACATAAATAGTCCCAAAAACATTTACTGACGGGTGAATTGTTTAAATGGTGACGATGATTTTTCCTAAACGGTTTCCACTTTCCCTCCAAGCAAATGCAGGTAGCGGATGTTTCTCTAAAATTCTACCTTCCTTATCGTTATGCCACAACAGTAATTAATGTATGCATCTACTCCAAACGGGTAGGCCTACTAATACGCGGTGAAAAAAAAAATGGTGCAAATCTAGCTCAGCGCCAATGAGCTCGACTTGTGTATCAATCGAAAGGGTTTAGAAATCCGATTGGGCCAATGAAGAGGAGAGGGAATGAGAACTGTGTATTTTAACCATATGTGTTTTTCCCCAACATCCATGCAGGCAAATGATTATGTATTTCCTTGAAAATTAGCCTCCTGCATGGTAAAACTGGCAGTAAGACACGTGGAATTGAAGAAAAACTCTAGATAAGCATCCATATTTACAAAACATACTATTTGCGCCCACACCGGTGATCACGTGGACTAAATAACAAGCTCTTATAGTCTGTTTTGACCGTGTCAGGAAGGTCAGTGGGGTTCGAATCTCGGATGGGTTTACTAATTTTCTTCTTTATAAATTGTTTCCCCCTTCACTTTCTACACAAAAAATAAGGAGACATCTTCAATTTCGGACTTATTAGTGTTATTAAATGTGCATAAAATATTGAGATAAGATGAGGGACACAATAAAAACAAAACACTTTCCAAAGCTATTGTTAATAGTATGTGTGTGAAACTTGTATAAAGTTGTGACCATATGCAGTCGTTTGCATGCCGCACGACCCTGAGAACAATTCCCCGATCCCCCCCTTTATAAGCCATAGTGCGATTCTCCCCTTCCTTTCTTTTTGCCAGCAGCACAGAAACAGAAACTAAAAAGTCCTCTGCTTGAAGCTTGTTTGTGAAGCAGCTGGTTCTCTCCAGACGCGAGCAAATTCTGCAAAGTGTCATCCTGTATTTCCACACACACAAAACAAGCGTATGGGATATTTATACTTAATTAAATATAGCCTTTTTTTTTGGGTAAAAATAAACCAATATTTATCCAATAGAAACAAAGAGTTTAATTTTCTTCACATGATGACCTCAACAGTTCTTGAATATCTGTCAAGGGTGTCCTGGACTTTATTTAAAACTTCTTCTCTTCGTTTAAAAAGTTTCTCATCTAATGCCGCTATATTCATAGGGTCGCCTATGGGGTCTAGTGGTCATATTTCTTGAATAACAATCTACAGGTCCCGGGTTCGATTCACGGTGCTTCCAGATTTCTCTGTGAAGCGATGGGTCTGTAATGAGGTCAGCCCCACTTAGTGAGAACAAAATAAGGAGCTACTTGAATAAATAAGTAGCTGCTCCGGTCTAGAAAACTGAGATTAACGGCCTGAGGGTTTGTTTTGATGACCACATGACACCCTATATCCACAAATGTTGGCTCTATATTCGCTGACATATGGTGGCTGCTTTGTCAGTATAGCCCAATTTTATTTCCAATATATATGAGTCCACTATTTATTGAACATAAATGCAAATCATCAAGAAATATAACTATACAGGTGTGTTAATCCTTTACAACTGAGGCTACCGTCCAATTTTTACAGGTTGAACCTTATCTGACAGCTAAAAAGTAATTAGATCTACTTTCATGCCTTTATATGTCAAACCATGTTATCTACATCTGTATCTTTTGCTAGATATTAAAATCACAATAAACATATAGTAAAATAATATCAGAGTAAACTGCATAAAATTATGTTTGAATTTTCTAAAAGGTTCGTCATACCGAAATCCTCATGTATCCATGCAGGACCACTCGGTCATCTTTTAGGTGTTAATTTTGATTCTCCTCACTATAAGAAAAGTTTGGCAAACAACTTATCCACGGCAATTTGTTTTTAATAGGAGTCCCTTACTTGGAACGTAAGGGGGCGCATGCGCATTCCACTTGAAACAATATTTCCGGTCACGAACGGAAGGCCTCACTTCACGATTATTTTGATTCTTCTTCAGCCTTGAATCAATTTGCTTCTATAGCTGGCTCACAGGTAACGCCCCTTTCTTCCCCTGCCCATTCCTAACAGCACTTGAACCCATGGGATCAAGATCGGGCCTGTGAAATACACTCGGTGGGAACCAAATATACTCAAGCTGCCTTTCGTAAAGGTGGGCGGGAAGGAATCGCGAGTTAAGGTAAGTAAGTGTGTTTGCAGTTTTTAAAGCAAAGTTTTTTTTTTGTTTTTTGTTTTTTTCAAAATAAAGAGAATATTTCTCCATTAGAAACATTGAGATTAATTTTATTCACATGGTAGTATCGAAAGTGCTTGAATATCTGTCATGAGTATAGCGGCATTAGATGAGAAACTTTTTAAATGAAAAGAAAAATTTGTCATTAAATTCCAGGACACCCTTGACAGATATTCAACAACTGTTGAAGTCATCATGTGAAGAAAATTAAACTCTATGTTTCTATTGGAGAAATATTTGGTTTATTTTTTACCAAAAAAAGGTTTGATCTAAAAAATTCAAACACACAAGACATTTTTTCGTGAGCCCTACCTACATTCCCACCTTAAGGAGTAACAAACTTATTAAACACCTACATCAGTGGTCACATGGTCTAAAGCACCACTCTCGAGTTGGACTGGATTGCCAGCGACGCGGGAGGTTAAGGTTCAAATTTTGGCAGAGAGTAATTGTGGTAGTTTTTCATAAACGGTTTAACACTCTCCCTCTACGTAAATTCGGGCACATTTTCTATGCCATTTAATCTTTTCATCCTTATTCCCCTAGCGTGATGAATGCATGTTTATTCATATATAGGAAAGATGACAGCCTGAACACGGGAATGGAACCCGGAATCTTTGGCTTCGCGCTCCAATGGGTTTGATTCCCATGTCCAGGTTGTCAATTTTCACTGAATTTGATCCAACTCTCAGGACTGATTCTGGGAGTAACCATCACGTATCAGTTTGTGGTGATACACATGAGTTAATAATATATGTTTAGTCCAACAGCTTAGCTAAGTAGGTACAGTAGCTCCACGACTTATTTGGTGCTGACTGACAGCTCACAGCTGACTTCTGACACTCAACATTTAGGTATAAGTCTGGTAACGTTTCAAAGCCGTCAGCTGTCAGCTGTGAACTGTCAGTCAGCACCAAATAAGTCATGCATAGGGTTTAGCGTATCTGCCTTTTGAGCTAATGGTTCCAGGTTCAGTTCCCGGCATGGTCGAAGAATTTTATCGTTGATAAATTGGGGGTTTCCCCTTTATCAGTGATAAATTTACGCCTGAGGTATGGGCGCTGTGTATTTTCTAGATTTAATTTAGTTTATAAGTCATGTGTCTATATAATCAACCTGTTCAGAAAGTGCAGCTTAACTAACTCAGAAATAAAAAAAATCATACCAAAATATATGTGTTGAACTAAGTTCCGAATCGGAACTAAGACGCGGTGGCGAGAAAACCGGAAGATTTGTTTGTGTGTATGTCTGTCTGTCATTCATGTGTTCTCTTTTTAACATTTTTTTATTCACGTCTTACTTACCTGTTCAGGTTATACGCATATATGATAATTACTCTAATCGGGTAGGGACTAGGAAGGAAGAGTTTTAATGATAATCTACCCGTATTTGCGTGGAAGGAGAGTGGTAGACCTAAGCCTTTTATGAAAAACCACTTTAGGGAGACCTGACAAGTATTCGAACGCCGATCACCCCATCATCAGCAGGCCAGTCTGACTCGAGTGTGACGCCTTAGACCATTCGGTCACTGAAGCGGGTAATTTTTGGTACTATTTAACGAATTGCTACCATGCTTGGTGTACATGTACATTCCCTCATTTTTTGGCTCATATAAATTACATTTGGTCTGTGTAATATCCTTACAATAAGGTACGTCGCAATTGATATCGCATTTATTGTGATCTTCAGCTTTCGTGTTATGTGGAGAATAGCTTGCGACCCAAAATAGGTTTTAACCGGACAATCTCAAAAGTGCTTGGCCACCTAGTGAGGGCATCTTCTCTACTCCTCTCAATGAATGCCAAGGACTAAAGACACACAAAAAAAAATTAATAATAAATAATAATAATAATGATAATAATAATAATATAAGACCCATTTCGATGACAAAGACACACTGATAACTATTTGTCTTTATCTCCATTGGCGAACTATGGTGAATTTCTTCAATACTTACTCTTTTCACCCAGTGTCACTCATGTCTATCGTCGAATTACGGTGAATTTATTTAAAGTCTACCCTCCTCATTCAGTCTCACAAGACCTTATTAACCTATGGACAGAGGATGAAGGTGGTAAATTTTAAATAAATGCTTCATTTATCATCTGAAGAAAATTTGGAAAACAAGTGATGAAAAAAACCCAAAATGCATCCGGTCGGAGTTGAAACTTGGTCTCCCAAGTTGGTAAAGAGAGGGAAAAAATTACAACCTGCTGATTGTTGCAAACTATAATTTTCCCATCTTTTCTCCACGATAATATGGGTGCACTTCTTGTTAAAAAATCCTTCGCATACTCCCTTACGTCAATATTAAGTCTTTAATAGCCCTATCACTTGACGAAATTTTATTGAAACAGTACTTGGAACTAATTTTACTTTCTATACTTTCTATATTTGGGGTATTTAACTAACGCACACTTTCTGAACTGACTGGTTATAAAAGTACATCCCTTAAAAACTTAATTTTATAAAAGACACAAAATGCAATCCCCAAAGTAAAAAGCCATCAATTTAAAGCGGAACCACCAATTAATTTAACCACTGGTATTATATCGGCGATGTTTCGAATCAAACCTGGCACAATTAGCGCGTTCGACTGAGCCAAGATGTCAGACTTTGAAACTAGCAATGTTACCGAGATACTTCACTTCTTATTGAAAACCACTACAACGAAATGTCTGCGATGCAAAAGATAAAATGCCTTTCGTTTCATATTTTTTAGTTTAACAATAGAATAACTTGTTCTTCGAGGCTTCTTGGTAATCATTGCACTCTTTTCTTGTTGAGAAATAGGAAGCCATATTTAGTAAAGAAAATACCCCAACAACGTTATATATGGAAATAAGTAAGTTTTTTTTATAAAGAACGCAAAAAAAACAAACTATTATTATGAAAAGAAACGTTATACACAGAATAAAAAATATTTATTAGTTCAACATGGATATAATTTAAATGAGCTACCTGCTATAAAAAATACACTTTATTTTTTTTTTTAGTGAAATTTATCATCGGGAGCGAAATACACACGTTTAGTGGAAAAATAACACAAAGAAAAAAGACGCATAGTATTAAAACGCAATCACTAAAGAATGTAATTAACAATAGTAGATAGATCACTAAAGTGAACTGAATTTTATTAACAGTATACATCCTTTTCTGACAGGTTGAACCTCATTAAAAACAATTTCACAAATTTAGGCCTACACTACCTACACTATGCAAACGTGTTTTGTCATTATAGATGTAAAAATCTTCCTTTATTTTGTTCCCATAATTTTTTTTCCAACATTTAAATGGAACGGGTGCAATCGATATATCTAAAGTTCTCATTCACGCATCGGCTCCAGTGGTTCGTGGTTTAATGCAAGAGTGTACCTTACGTCGGGATTTCCCATCTGTTACAGAACCGATACATTAATACTTCAGTGTTACTACTTGTAAGTTAAAATCACTTGTAAACGTGACAACATATTTTTAAGGTGGATAAGCTTCGAAATAATTTTAGTATTACAGTGATAAATTTTTGGCCCTTCTGAGGAATCAAACCAAATACCATTAGACCAGTATTTGTAAATTGTTTCATGTGTGCTTCCAAGACCCTTATCCTACTCTCCCCCATCATAATCTACCAGGAATGGAAAACTGCAGCCCACAAAAATATATTTTGTGGCCTGCCGGAGCTTCACGAATTATTAAGTAATAAAAACTGATTACAGAATAGTTATTTAACATAAGTGAAAAATAATTTAAAACCAGATAAAGGAAGAGTTAACTCACATCACTGAAAGGTAATTTATAAACAAATCATGAAAGAGTTAATCTCACAAAACAGAAACATAAATTAAAAGTGTATCACGGAAGAGTTAGCTCAAAAAAACTGAAACACAAATTTAAATGTTTTCATAAATGTTTGCAATGTTTCCCCAGGAAGATTAAGGTGCAAATCCCACTGGGGTGTATGGAGGTGTTTTTTTTTCTGTGTTGTTTCTTACTCTCTTCTCCCCTCGCAAATGCTAGTATACTTCCTCTAAATTATAATGTGCCCATCCTTATAAAACAAAACACAACTACTGGTCCAGACGGAGAAGACCATTAGTTCCAACAGTTGGCAACTGCGCAAAGCCTCTCCAAAGTACTTCACTTCACAAGTCTGTTCCAGTGGGACTGACCCACCCCAATGTGCTCTTACTCAAGGCTATTAATCTATTTGTGGGGGTCTTGCCATCCTTTTCGCATTACACGAACACAAGCGCGTTTGTCGAGGCTTCACGCATTCTGGTTACTACTACCACCAGGGCTGGCTCCACGAATAATGTGCCCACCCGCCTGACACCCAATTCGGGTGCATTGGAGGTGTTTATTTATATCTTTTTATCAACACGTCTTACTACCTATTCAGACTATACGCCTAAATAATAATGAAGAAGGAAGCATTTTAGAGCCAATTTACCCGCATTTGCGTGGAAGGAGAGTGATAAACTATTCAGAAAAATAAATCCTCAGTGACCAGACAGGAATTCAAACCCCGATCTCTATGTCATCACCTGTCCAGTATAGCACGAGAGTGACGCCTTAAGCCATTCGCTCATTGAATCGGGTAGGGTGTTTAGTCATTCACACTCATGATTTTTTTTAAACGTACCACAATTTATTTACGTCTCTTTTAATTTTGTACTTGATAATCCTTTTCTTTACTAGAGAAAGCTTGCAGCTAGATGATTCAAATAAATCAGACGCTCCTAAAATAATCTTATTTGACAGTTCAAAATGGCAATATAGCTATAGTACTTTCAGCTATTAATACGACAAGTGCTATGTAGTTGTCAGTAGTGTTAACATGGATAGCTGCAATGCAAATAAATTGTCCTCTGACATGTTGGATGCTCTACGAATATTTTCAATGGGGAAGAGATCGTAAGGGAGACCAAGGAAGAGATGGGAGGGACTGATAGCAGCAAGTGTGCAAGTGAGAGGAGGAGAGTGGAAGAAAGTGCAGGAGGAAGAATGGTGGAAGGACAGAGGTAAATGGAGGCATTTTACTAAACGGACCTGGCCAAAGGCTGGAAACAACTAATGATGATGATGATGGTGGTTTAAAAGGTTATTTCCATGGCGACTAGCGATATTACACCCTCTCTACAAATAATTTATATTTTGTTTTGTTAGTACGTATAGCACCAAGATAATTAAATACTTAATATAAACGTTAGTAATGCGTAGGGAAGTATTTAGAACATTAACGTGGAGAGGAAATGAGAAAACCACAGTGATAAATCTGTTGTAAAAAAAAAATACAGTGCACCTGACTTAGTTTTGAGCGTTGACATCCCTGCCACCAGCAGTTCAGTCTATCGCGAGCCTGACGACTTGGACAAGTGTTTTCACACCCACGTGTATACTACTCATGAATATTACACAGTGACATTTTGAACAACCACCACAAAGCGTGCAAGGACAAAGGACCATGAAGTAAGGTCGCGGCTGTCTGTACCCGAAGGCACAAAGTGCTTTCATCCTACGAGTTTCCGTTTGTAAGTGTGCGAAGGGTGGAGCGCTTTGTTTGATCAGAGCCTTTACTTCAATCTCAGACTCTCTCTCTCTCTCTCACACACACACACACACACACACGCGCGCGCGCGCCGCAAGTCACATGTAGTTGACGTCCCCACCCCAACAACCGCAGACAAGATTACGAAACAAACCACAATGTACTGCAACTAAGTGCAAACCGCTCCCTCCGGAACATATGGTAGGAAGGCATGTCAAACGCACGACAGTCTAGACGTGACCTGCCTCAACCCATGTCACGGTGACCGAGGTCCCACTTTGGAAAACTCTCGGAAGATCTATTCCGATGTGATGTCGTTTTTCAGTTGAGTACTTGGACACAGTTTGAAGGAAACTGTTTAATGTGGAGTGGCAGTGATTGCGAGGAAAATATAATGTTTTCGAATATTTTTTATAGCAAAACATATTTATTTAGGCAAAATAAATCAAATATTGTTCCAGTAGAAACAGATTTTCTTCACACGATGACCTCAATGGTTCTTGAATATCTCTCAAGGGTGTCCTTGAATTCGATGACAACTTTTTTTCTTTATTTAAAAAGTGTATCATCTAACGCCGCTATGCTCTTGACAGATACTAAACAACTGTTGAGGTCATCCTGTGAAGAAAATTAAACTCTATGTTTCTACCTTGAGAATTATTTGATTTATTTTGAACAAATAAAGTTTTGGTATAAAAATTGACAAAAAAATACTCGCGAGAAAGTAAAAAAAAACAAAAAAAAACACTTCATTATGAGTTAGGTAATTAGTTGAAAAAACTAGTACGACTAGGGAGAAGAGTTTTAATTATCAATTAAAATCAAAACTCTTGGGGTACTTGAGATAAGTGTTTACGAATGAGGGGGCACGAAATCGTAAAATGTTTGAAAAACCTCTGCATTAAACAATTAATTCTAATTATGTGTTTAGTTTAAATAAATGAATAGAAATAATAAAACTGGTTTTATTTTATTTTTAATATCTTAATAGAGACAATAAAGAGCAAACGGGGCGGGCACCAATGATGTATTATTAATGTTCACAAGCCAACTGCTTCATTCCATGTGACTAAAAGTTAAGATGCTTCCATTTGGCAGCACCAATTTGATTCAAAAGAATATATCCTTCTCTTGATCTCAATTACTACCGCAGCGTTAAAATGTCTCGAATTCTTTAACTAATTAATACAAGTGTTATTATTAGAGCGTGTGGCAGGGCAGTTTAGGAATGCACAGTAGTATTTGCTAAAAATAAACAAACAAAAAATATAAACTTTCTTTGTGGCCAACAATTATAGCATGCTCCTATACTATTAGTGTGGTTTTATATGTAAACCTATTGGTAATACCTATCAAAAGTGACAGACGCAGATGACATTATTTGCCCTATGAAGAAGTGAAAGTAGATCTAGTAGCTTCTATAGGTGTCATAAAAGGCTCTTTATATGAAAATTTAGTTGTGTCCACGACCAGCGTAACTCTAATTCGAGCGTATTTGAATTTAGGCTGGGATTGTGCTGTGTGTGTCACCATGTTATAGATATTTATAATAATTTCGACAGCAAAAATGGGGTGTGGCTGTGTCATGGACACGGCCGTGTGTTGTACGTGAATACGTTTATGTAACGGGTTACGATTAAAACTCAAACGAACATCATAGCTTCTCCGAGTCAAAAGTTATACTAATTGCAAATCTCGATACGCAGCAAAATAACCTCAAAATGGCGGCGCTTCCCCCTCCACCGCACGCGATGCGTCACTGTTCTCGCTCATCATAATGAATTCTTTGATCCTTTAGCTATCCAATGGTATAATTTAATTTTGGATGTAGATGAAAGATTTGAAACTACAACACCAAACTGTATCCCCCGATTTTGTTATCATTAGGTTTTTTGGATTGCCCCCGTATGGTAGCAAATTTAAAGACGTATCCACATCAAAAAGTAAGCCAACATACTTTGTGGACAAAGTTGGGGAAAAACGATGAGGGCACAGTTATCTCCTGGTAAACCAGTGATTAAGTATCAAATATTAAAATTATAGACTATACTTTTTTTATTGTGTACCACACCACGTCTTTCTACAATATTGGGCTACCCGCGTACTTAATACTAATAGGTTAGTAATGAGCAAGATAAAATTCGGAAGATATATACCCCCACAGTAGACTGTTAAAACATTTAGGAAAAACCACCCTCAATAGTCCTGACCAGGATTCAAGTCCTAATCTCCTCGTCACAGGGAGTCCAGTCTATTGGTAGAGCAGCGTCTTCATTTGACCACCGAATCGGGTGATTTATAATACTATATGTTAAGATCAAGCCAACAAAGTGTATTTTCGCGGTTAGCTGACCTTTACCGAAGGTTTCCAGCCCTTGGGCTGTGAGATGCGCTATGTAAATATCAAGGCTATTTTAAACTTTGTTTCATCTGTGCGTAAACTGTTATTATTACGCTTGTATGTCTTCAACACAATGTATTACCAATGGAAACACGTGACTTAGAAAGTTCTATTTAGAGTAGGAGGTCAGGGTTGATTGTTTACTATGAATCTCAAATAAGATAGGACACGGTTTACATTTTCTGCCTCCCTTAAAGGTCATTAGTCCGTGGTCCGTAAGAGATTGACCCTCCAGTGACAGAATGAAGTGTGCATAAGAGTCCGTGAGAACCGTATTCCGTATAGACCGCAAGAATTTGGTTCGATATTAACTTTTTAAGATGGGAGTAGAAGAGACACGAGAAGAGTTAAGTGTTTTTTGAAATTTTTGTATCAAAACCTTTTTTGTTCAAAAGAAATAAAATATTTCTCAGTAGAAAGATCGAGTTTAATTTTCTTCATATGGTGAAATCAACAGTTCTTGAATATCTGTCAAGGTTGTCCTAAAATGTAATGACAACTTTTTGTCTCAATTTAAAAAGTTTGCCATCTAATGCCGCAAAGCTTATGACATATTTAAAAATTGGTGAAGTCACCATGTGAATAAAATTAAACTCTTGAGTTTCTACTGGAGAAATATTTTATTTATTTTGACAAAAAAAAAGTTTTGCTACAAAAACTGAAAAACCACTTACCTTTTATCGCGTCCCCTACACTCCCACCTTAAGAGCCCATTACACCCTGCGGTGAACACCTGCGTGACTTAGATAATACATCTTGAACAAGACATCACATCTTGCTGTGCTTATCTGGATTCCACTTTACTTAACAGTTGAATTTAGATCAATGAAACCATACTAACATATTTTAAAATACACAACAAAAATGAAAAATGTTTAGGCCTATATAAAAATTAAAAATTAAAAAAAAAATTAAAATGATTTCAATTTGTCTGTTGTCAAATGAATTAAGTATTAAATCGCACTACTATACGATTGCTATTCAGAGTTTAATCTGTTATTTATAAAAAAAAAATTTCCTCCAGTTTATCGATCGTGAGACGGGTACCCATTCCAGGTAAATAAATATATGAAAATCGAAATGAAAGAACCAATGGTGACATAGAGTTCAAAGTAACCATGTTTTTAACCGTTCCGTATTCTCATTAGTTTTTCCAATATCTAGAATTATTTGCTATATAAAGAACCTAAAAATTAAAATTATGAAAAGGTTGATTGTGGTTAACGAATTTACTAAAATTGTTAACTTTTGGTGAATTTTATTGGACGAAGAATTACATTTTCTTTGTGGTTAACACGGCATAATGTGATTAACACGTTCTGCGTTTTGGGGGATGAGCAATGCCGGGGGAAAAAGGGGGAATTATACCAAGTCTTCAATAAAATATGACAAAAACATTACTTATTTTGGGGTAAATTTGATAGACTTTAAAATAGCTTTTATTCGGGAATATGATATACCTACCGTTTTATAAGTGATTTATCTGTGATAAAATTTTAACTAATGAACATATAGATATTTTGGAATAGTTTATAAAAATGTATCTGATCGTTTATCACAAATCTTGAAATATCATAAGTACGATTTACAGAACTCAATACTTTTCGCAAAAAAAAAAATAATATATATATATATATAAACACAAACTAAAGCTTGAACTATAAAATAATTAATCGCAAACATTATAAGACAAACCGTATTTTACAGAGCATGGATTAAGACAGAACATAAAAGTGCAGCCGTGCGCATATGTATTTTAAAAAAAACTACATCCAGCCATCTGACGCTCTGAACAGACTTTTATTTTTAAAAGAAAGAAAAAATATATAGCAAACGCCTAGAAAGAAAATAACCTACCACAACAATTACTACAGTAACGTAGACTAAACATGACAACATAAATGTGTAATTGCTTTTTAGTTGTTTTTATCTAACTCTCAAAATCTCATGTAGATGTTATATTTATCACGTATTTCTATAAGAATTAAAAAACACCATTTAATTCGAACAATGACTAACCTTGAGCGATAGAAATAACAAAGAGTTTTATCGCTGTGCGTAGTAAACTAACCTGCCTCAAGTCAACCCTTATATTACTCCTTGTTTGAATAACCCCTCCCTCCACATGTTTGTGCTTCTCTCGTTACGCCTTTTGTTCGAGACGACTTTTATTGCATACTTGCATCGCTTGTTTGAGTTCTTAACCTTTCATTTTTTTTTATTTTTTTTTTTGCGTTTGGCACACTGCGAAAACATGGTAGGTCATAAAACATAACAAGCGGGAACTAAAAATAAATAAAAAAATATATATATAAAAAAGGGATAGCCCGCATATGTGTATGTGCTACGCTGCACGTGCAAAAGAGTAGAAGTTTGATGGGAATTAGATATGTTTTGATATGCGAAGAGTTGACAGTTGGCAGTTAAAATGTTACTAGATCGTTGCCATTGAAGTTCTCACTTTTGACAGACGGTGTCAATTTCTACATCTGGTGAACCTTTTGTCAATGTTGGCTAGATTTTACTTTCTCTCGACACCTCAAAGAGGAAATATGTGAACGTCAAAAAAAAAAAAATCTAACTCGAGATTTTGATAATTGTCGACGCTTCATGGCCCCCTGAAACACAAAAAATTGTTTTCGCAATGCCGTTTGTCTTTTCGTCTGTCTGTACCTTGGGCTAGAGCCGAAACTATTTTACCGATTGTGCTGAAACTTGATATCTGGGCTTTTCATAAGGTCCCCCCGAAGGGTTTTTGGAATTAAATATTCAACCCTAAATTTAAGGGTAGTTTACTGACGGGCAAAAAGAGAAAACCACAATTTTCTCAAAATTCACGTTGGCAATTTTGATTAAATTTTATATCTATACACTGTTTACTATTATAAACATGATGGCAAATCTCGTTTTCTCATTAAAATGACTTTGAGGGTACTTTACATAGGGGAAAGTATCCAATTTTCATAATTTCTTCGCAACTATTTGAGATACTAAATAGCTTATCATTGTAAAGTTGTAGTAGGCTACTAGCTAAGAATCTTTTATTTGAAATATATTTTTATAAAACCAATAATTTCTTAGATAAAAGCATATGTATATACTTTCTAACGCAGCTCTGTTGAAAACGGATTTGATTCTTATGCTCTTTGGTGGACGAAGATGTTTCTATTTTCTCAATTTTTCTGTGACAGTGTTCCTAGTTCCTAATGTCATAGCGTAAGTAACAGTGTATATTATTTCATTTCACAAATCTTACGAGTTTTTAGTAAATGCCTATTTTAAGATAAAATCGAGAAAAAGTCTGTGCGGTGCACTGTACCATTTATTTTTTAATCGCATCTTACTTCCTGTTCGGGTTATATACTCATATATGATAATTACTCTAATGGGAAAAGAATGAGAAAGGAAGCATTTTTTGGAGTAATCTACCCCCATTTGCGTGGAAGCAGAGTGGGAAATTAGTTAGGAAAAACCACCCTCAGTGAACATGGCTGGGATTCGAGCCCCGATCTCTCCGTCATCAGCAGGTCAGTCTAACACGAGAGTAACGCCTTGGACCATTCGACCATTTAAACGGCTTGTTGACTAGCTTACAATAATATTTTACACATTTAAAAAGTTATTCAATATGATAAGGATATTACTCTTTTAAATATTTATTTTACCACACGAATAATTATTATAACTTTGATTAAATTGGGAGTGTTTTTATATAGAAATTAATACATTAGAGAACGTTTCTCACAATCTTTATTTTGGAACAAAAGCCTGTCAACCCAGAGAGAACAGGTCGTTTCCCGACAAGATTAAATGTCGACAATAATACATACCATT
Organism: Timema bartmani; assembly: GCA_902151455.1. Lineage (NCBI taxonomy): Eukaryota > Metazoa > Arthropoda > Insecta > Phasmatodea > Timematidae > Timema > Timema bartmani. Next base: position 513,927 of record CABFWB010000037.1, read on the forward strand.
AAGGTGGGTCTTTTTTTATTCCACTTTAAGAAACAATAAGGACCAATGAAACCGTTTTACTATAGTTTTTAAAAAAATACAAAAATAAATTGAAAAGTTATATATTTTAAATGTATTAACTATTACAATGACCCGGTTTTTGCTGCTGTCAAATGAAGAATACAGGAAGCCGCACTTCGATGCGTTTTCTGGTATCTTGTATTACTGATTTCCCGGTTAATCGGTAGTGAGACGGACTCTTTTAAGGTTTTTATTTAGTTTGTAAGCAAATTTTACTAAACATCAATTATATATACACATTTCAAAAATTAATATCAATTAGATTACAAGAGCAACTCCTAAGGTCTCTTGAAGGTCCGTCCAGTTATTTAACAGAAAAAAAAAAGTCGCACCTCATCGAGAGAATTTACATACTCGGTAAGAGTGGGGTGGGAAAATTCTAAAACCCACCCCCTTAACTCTTATGAGTCTTTTATGTCTTCAAATACATTGCTATAAATTATTTTCAAATCCTCTAAAAAAAAGAACTAGGTGAAACCAAATAAAATTGACAGTCAACTCATATCATCGACTTTTGTGGTAGCAGGACGGTCACGTGCTCCTCTCAATATATATATATATATATATGAATATATATATTACTTGTAGCCCAGTTCGTGGAAAGATTAGCCAGTACTAATGTACCTTTGCCCAGGGAATTCCCTAATGTACTAATCGTACATCCTTTTAGTGGAGGCTCTTTCTATAGCCCGATGAGATGAGGTGATGGTGATGGTGAACATGAGGGTGTGGAACCAGTAGAAACTCTTTCCCTAACTAACCAGACCCTGGTGACCGTTGGGATGATTTCTCTTCCGGTAAAAACAAACCAAACAAGCCCATTATACCAGCCGGGAATCGAGCCCGGGACCCCTAGGTTGGTAGCAGGTGCACTGACCATACCACGGGGCCGGTTGCTCTTCTCAATGTTATATTTTACTAGAGTCCTGAGGATCGAAACCGGCCCTCCCCGCTCGACGCGCTCGTGCGACCTTTATCCACGTGGCGCCCTTGAATGACCCAGTTGGAATATTGACCTGGAGTCCTGAGGGACTCCCCGAGTAGGTCACCAAGGTCACCAGCTTCCGTTCGCCGGGCCATTTCCCCGCGCCGCGTTTTTGGCTGGGTCATGCGCTGAGCCCTGGCGTCAACACTGGGTTATCAACGAACGACGTGAGCAGTCTGTAATCCAAACGACCAGGACGAAAAAGATAAATGTTGGTGAAATATACTAGACTACTTGAATTGATTGGAAGGAAATAGTGTAGTAAAAGGCATCCTCAACTATGTAAGATAAGGATTAATCCTTGGTTTTCCTATGACGTAATCAAGCATGCTAGCCAGGACCGTACTTAGGTACAATCCCGTTTTTATAGAAAAAGTCTTTTAAAAACTGCAACACTATTGTTTACTATTTAATTAGTGTTATTTTATAGGTATTAATAGAATCTATCAAAAGTGACGTATGAATACGTGAAAATAGATCTCGTAACTTTTTAATCTATCAGATAAGGCTATTTCATAGAAAAATTGATCTGTATTTCTGTTCCTTTTGACGAATGATATCAGCACCCCTCACTCCACCTCCCAATGAAGTAACCTTTTCAAAAGTACTCTAGTAATGGACCGTCCTTAAAATATTACGTAAGACTTTTTTCTCGTGATTTTCAAACCCACCCCCACGTAAGGGATCGTTAAGATTTTCTGTCAACCCCCTCTATCCTACGTAATTTTTTACAAATTGGTATATTATATTATTTTTATCGTTTATTTATTTTTAGACATAAGGAATGGTAACAAAGCGAGTGACATGAAATTTTAGGATACTTTAATTGCAGTAAAATTAGGTGTCAGTCTTCATAAGTAAATTATATATAAGGAAATGTTATTATTAAAAGATCTATTTCTGACAACAAATTCGGTAGAGACAGTTTCCAACACATCTTGTAGCAACTATGGTAGGTTTAACTGTATTATTATATTACTAAAATCAATGCATTCAGTGCAAAGTGACTTTTCGGACACCCTGTGCATCAAAAGATAAAGTTATTACATTTATTTATTTAGCACCGCGTCTTACTAACCGTTCAGTTAATACACCTACGTATTAATTACGCTAATGAGTTAGGAATTGGGAAAGTTGAATATAGAGGAAGTTAACCCTCATTGGCGTGGAGGGAGAGTGGAAAACCATCTAGGAAAAACTATCCCCAGTTCACCCAAGCGAGATTCAAACCTCGATCTTCCAATCCTCGGTAGTCTATCTCAACACGATAATAGCGCGTTATCTAACTAAGCCACCAAGGTGGTAAAGTTATTATTACCGGGCTTGAAATTTTGAGTAAAGTATGAAAATAGGTTTTAGTAAAAAAAATTTAACTGTAAGACTATATTTTTACCATAGAATCCTACTTTACTTAAAACATACCTTTTAGTCATCGTATTTAGCACAGTAAAAAAAATTATATATATACAACAACAACAACAACAACAACAAAAATAGACGAAGACCAAAGTGTTTGACATCTCACTAAACGTTTAACCGGTTTTATTTTGTCAAATACAATTACAACTTCTTAAATGTTACCACCTGGTTTTAAATATCAGTTATCTCGCTGGTCTTGGGGTAAGGTGCTCGTCTCATGACTCGATGTTCGTGAGCTCAAACCCAGCCGGGGTCGATGGATTATTCTTGAGCGATAAAGATATGCACCACAATTCCCTTCGGAGGGTAAGTAAAGCCCTCGGTCCCGTGTTGATTGTGGAATGGAAAAGGACCCTGTAAGATAGGTGAAAATACCTTTCCCGGCAAACTTGGTGGGCCCTTTCACTATCGCTCATAGAAATTATCGTGTGCTGATACAATCAGTCGGTTCAGAAAGTGCATTTTAAATGCCTCAAGCAAAAGAAAATATTTTCAAGATATTCCGCCTTGATGCTTGTGTTCGCCTTCACCCGCTAAGAAATCGCAACTCTAAATAAAAATGGACGATTAAGCTAGGTGTTGGGTGTTAACTAACAATAAGGTTTACTGAAGATAGTGGTTTACGAGCATAGTTGTATGAATATAACTAAACCGTACGAAATAACTACTTTTTTAATTTATTTCCAAGCACCACGTTTTACTACCCCTTCGGATTACACGCATATGTAGGCCTACTAATTATGCTAATGTGTTAGAAATTAAATCTTCCTCATTCCTAAGTAATGTGCCCTAATTCACGAGGAGGGAGATTTGAAACCCATTTAGAAAAGACCACCCTAAGTACACCTGAACGGGATTTGAACCCAAACCTCCACGTCATCGCCAGATTAGTTTACTGCAAGATTGATACCTTAGACCAGTGGTAGACAGCCTAAGGCCCACCGATTGATTTTATCTGGCCCGCAAAACATTTAGCAAACAATTTTCCTCATAAAAAAATACACGAATAATTATTCTATAATGAGAAATATAAGCTATTAGGGTAATTAAATCTCGGAGGTTACGGTGGGCAGGTCATGCAGCACGAATAGGAGAATCTAGAACCACGTTCAAGGTATTGAATGGCAGACCTAATGGAAAAAGACCCCTGGAAAGATCCAGACGAAGATGGGGGGATAACATTTGGATATACCTGAGAGAGATCGGGTGTAATGAGATAGACTGGATAGAATTAGCTCAAGATAGGGATAGGTGACGTACTTTAGTGAGTGCGGTAGTGAAATTTCGAGCTCCTAATAATATTAAGTAAGTAAGTAAGTAAGTAAATAAATAAGTAATGAGAAATATAAAGTTGAAAGCTTTTATTCAATATTTTTCATACAGACCCACCATTTTTTTTCCCAACCCATAAGGCCCGCGGTATCATAAAAGTTGTAGACTCCCACCTTAGATCATGCGTACGCCGAAGCAATTTATCATTAATTTTGAAAAAGATTTAGTGATAAATTGGCATAATCCAAACTTGATTAAAGACAATGAAGATTAAATTGAAAACTAAGTTGTTTAGTCAGTGAAAGAAAGTGATTATAAGACTCGGGGATATTAGGTGGAAAAGTGCTGTTTTCTGCATACGTTGCGTGTCCTATGGGTCTTAATGCCCAAAAGATCTTTCAGAAAAATGAAACTAATTTAAGGATATTAATTAGCATGTTCCTTGAGCTATGATGACAAACCTAAATGAAAAATATCTCCCAGTGTACCCACTCGGGATTCGAACTAAATTCAAGTGAGGAGTACATACTATATACTACACCTAACTCAGCCGTTGAGAATTTACTCAATTCAAAAACGAGTTGTACCCTCGTTTTGTCGCAACCGGTTGGTTATAATAGGCTCTATAATTACGTGATTGGAATGAAACAGAAAGTGATTGAAAGCATGAGAAGCGACTCGAACCACGTTCTCGAAGGGAGCGAGAGCATAACGATAGGGCGGTTAGTAGGTCAGTCCCGACCTGACTCAATACCAGGAGGGGAAGACAAACTATGAAGAAGTCGATGACCTGCCCCAACAAAACATTGTGAAGCAGGATGGACAGCTGTCTCCCTCCAAAACCGGACGAGTTGGCTCAGCGTCAGCGTGCAGAACTGTAGTCGGGTCACGGGTTAAGTGGTTTATATACCATCTCCATGTGAATGCCGATGCATTTTCTCTCAATTCTTCCTCCCCCTTTAGGTTAAGAAGCTTTATTTTGTGGTGTGCTTAACGATTTAATCCTAGAGGTAGGAAGGAGAAGGATAGCTTAAGAAGAAGTGCATATCAGTTGGAAAAAACTCCCCAGTGGCTCCAGCAGGATCACAAACCCCGACCTGCCCATCAATGGCGACCAAGTGTAGTGCGAGACTATCACCTTCGACTACTCGACCACCGTTCCAGGCTCCAGACAAATCCAATTTCCCAACGATACAAATTCATTCATCATCCCGAATCGTATTCGAGAGAAATCATCATAGTTTCCTCGAGTAATTTCATTTTCTCGCAGAGGAGGAAGTATTTTAACACATCAGCGGCGTTACCCAGCTCGTAGATTAAAAATGAACGTGGGATTCGGATTGCATCTTGTGTCAGATGAAAAATTATCTAAGCAAAAGAGAAATATATAGCCGTACTATGCGTTTTACTACCCGCCCAGCCTATTCGTATATTTAAAATAATGGGGTGGAAATGAGGAAGTTTATGAAGAAAAAAAAGAAATACCCCCTCATTTACATGGAGGAAGAGGGGGGGGGGAAACAATTTAAGAAAATCCACACGCAGTACACCCAACAGTGAATTGAACCCTGATCTACTGGTAAATCAGACAAGATGAGGTTGAGGCCTTAGCCCACGTGTTCGTCTATTGAGGGGGTGGAATACCCTTTGGTATATCGCTATGCTCATTAAACATAAGCACGAATAAAATTTACGCATTTCTATGCTTAGATATTATTACAAAATTTGTGACAAACCAGAGGATTAAAGCATTAGTCTCGTACTGTCTGGTTTGATGGTAACGGGAAGGTCGGGACTCAAATCCAAGTCGGGTGTAATGAGGCGTTTTCTCCCCATGTGTATTTCAAATTTAACTCCCAGCAAATGGAGGGACACCTCCTCTAAACATTACCTTCCTCATTTTTAGCCAATAAAGGTAGATATGAGGATAACCCGGAGGGGTAGAAAGAAACGGGAGACGGAACTTAGAACCTTATAATTGGCACAAAAAGATACTTTATTTATTTATAATATGAAGAGAAACAAAAACATTGGCGAGGAAAATTTCCCAACTCCTTGAGTTTAACCTTTAGGGTTCGGCCAAACTGGCGAGCGCGTGATTAACAGATAGCTCTCGATAGTTGTTGACGAGGAGGCAAAGGTTCGAATCTTGGTTCAGTGAACTGAGGGTGGTTTTTTGACAAGTGACTTATTGTTGTGGTTTTCTCATACTCTCTCCATGCTAATAGTGATTTTTATTTGTAAGGGCTTACTTTGATAATATTGAAGTATTTTAACATATCAGTTTTATACATATATATACACATATAGGTATGGTTTATGATCTTACCCATTAAATTAGGTCGTTAATAGCAAGTGTGCTAAACCTATCGATACTAATAAAAATGTCAAAATGAGAAGTTTTTCTAGCACTCAATGAACCAACATACAATAATATTGCCTAGCGCCTGTAAACTATACTGTACCGTGAATTTTAACAGACATTTTTAAAATAAAGATAAAAAAAGGTCCTGTTTAAATTTCCGGGATGCCCATGGAAAATGTAAAGTAACTGTTACGATTACTATGTCTATAAAATGAAGCTAAGCAAATATACTATTTTTGAGATAAAAACTGCAAAATTATCTACCTTTTCCCTTTCATCCCACGTCAAGACACGGATCACGTAGGGGAAAGAGGAAGAGGGAATAAAATGTAGTATAAACTTTGCAGAAAAACAAGTATGTCTAATGTCGAGGTAATCGATTGTTGTACAAATTGCCAACAAGACTGTTATTGAGGTAGGTCTAGGTTCAAGAACCACCCTCTTTTTATACCGAGACCTGTTACAACAGCGCACAGAGCAAGGACATCTGTCCAGCACATGCACGTGACCACGGTCGTCCACGGCCAATTAAAAGAGAAGTTACGATTTCCGAGGCTAGACTTAACACCGGCGTTTCCTGCGACATAAACTACGTACAGTCCACTTCAGAAAAAAAATGGCTGACATGTCAGTATGAAGGCAATAGGTTTTTTTACTTTATTTTCCCCCTCCTGATGAACAGTAGTGTACGTTGTGAAAGAGCTAACTACGGAAGAGATAAATTTTATTTCTTACAAAGATATTTAAAAAACAATCTATATAAAATTCAACAAAAAGTTTTTTCGCCAACTTAATTTAAGGAGTAGGGACGAGGTGAGTAGTTAAAATGAAATGCACTCGCATCTGTGTAAAAAGTAGACGGTAAAGCCTGGGTGTAAATAATAATGTGGAAAACTACTCTCTACCTTTTATTTTCCCCTCCAATTCACCTGGTCGGAATTTGAACCCTAGTTTACCCATCAAAGGTAGCCAAGTGCAATGCGTTTATCAGCAAATTAAGTGTACTTTAAAAGTAGGTTTGTTGTAGGAAAAAACTTTTAGGAAATACTTTTTTTATGGTCAACATTGATCACATTTTAGTTATTAGTATTATTTCATGGGTATTTATATTATCTATTAAAAGTGACAGTTGTTTATCACATGACAAGTATGATTATATGAAAATGGTTTTAGAAACTTCGATAAATGTACAAAATGTTCCTTCTTATCTGAATCAGATCGTACCTTAAATTCTATAAATTTTCATGTGAAAGACCGGTGTTAGATTATTTCAATCATTACATAAGTATAATAATGATTCCCCTTTTAGTTTTATCAGAAAATGATCAAGAGCTGAATATTAAAAAAAATTTGAAATGCAAATTTGTTGGGGGTATAGACTATCCGCAACTTGCAATAATTAATTGTAATATCAGCGGATGAGAAGCACCAATTTTAAATAAATTCACCCACAACCGTCTGGAGGGTTGTTAGAAAAACACAAATGAAAAAAAAAACCTCACCTTCCTAGTGAATCCGGTGGTGAATTAGGACTGAACCACGGTCCCTAGGATCAAGGTTAGAGGTGCAGATCACTATACCAACCCCGCCAGGATTTTTTTTTTTAAAGTACTAACCAAAGCGTTAGAAGAGGGAACTTTCAAACGCGTGTTTTATGACGTACACCCATTAAAAGTTTAGTTTAAATTTAGACTTTACCTGCTTTCTCTTATAGAGAAAGTAGGTATAGTAGTCATGAAAATTTCTGACCACGACATTATGATGGATCCTGACTCTTATGTGCTCTAAAACTCAAAACTGGGTCTTAAAATCTTATTCTGTAGTCGGTCCTTCCGTCTGTGACTGCAGCCAAAATGGTTTATTGGGTTTCGTACAAACTTTATAATTAGATGTTGTATGCTCATACCTAGAGAATAAATTTGTGATTTTGATCCTAGACTTAAAATGAAGGGTAGTCGACTGGAAATTTGATTATTATTTTTTAAATAGCTCAAACGATTTTGTTCAAACTAAGAAATTTGAGGAGTGTTTAACATACTAAATAGCTTGTATACTTGCTTTTCTTAAAGAAAAATTTATTTAAAGGTAGTTTACTGATGATATATTTGTGAAATTTGAATTATTTTTAAAATGGCTAAAAAACTATTTTGTTCCTAGTGGGTTTGTGTGGATTGTTTTACTTGAGAGATAAGAATATATATTTTTTCTATAAACAAAAATAATTTGAGTGTAGTTTAATGAAGACCGATTTATGAAAAAATTGTGTTTTTTTTTAAATATCGCTTTAACAATTTTTTTTAAAATGTTTATGATTATAAAAATAATATGTTTGTTTTCCTGAGAAAAATTTTGTTCCTAACTATAAGAATCTATATGAGAAATCATGAAATATTATGTCTTACCATTTATTTCTTCTTCGAAACATACCGATTTCACACAATTGGTAACTTTTTGTTTCAGTCCGGATTACCGATTTGTCCGGATTAAAAAAAATACAGTAACTACGCCAGAATTAAAAAAAAAAAAGTATAGACGGGATACTTTCGAAAACTCAATGTTAAGGTAGAAACATTTTCACTTTATTTAAACAACGAACTGACACAATGTTGTTTTTTTCTTCTAAATATCACACATTCTGAAGAAATAGAATAAGGCAAAAATGCACTCAGGAGGTTGATGGAGAGACGCTAGTATTCGTTTCCCGCACTAAGAGAAGCTCGAATATTGACACCACTGTGGTTATTTTTATAAACCATTTTTATTTCCTTGGCGATTCGGATTTTTGACGTCCGAATCATCGACGCTCTACTATACTTGAAATAAAATGGTTAATAACTAAATAAGGTAAATAGGTTGAGATTATGGAGGTAGTTTTAAGAACGTGCACACATATTGTTGAGGAGTGGGGGGGTTGGTAATACACACTCACATGTGAGGGGAAAAAAACCTTAGTACATTCGGCCGAGATTCAAACTGTGACCATCCAGTCACTAGAATCCAGTCGATTGTGAAACCAACGACTTAGACCACGTAGCCACCAACACTAAATAAACGCTAAATCTAAAATGACTAGAATGCAAAATGGGAGCTGTGAGCATATCAAACTGACTTGCAGGTTCGGTCAACATAAACCGCAAAAAGCCTTTTAATTTTTATTAATAGGAGCCGGATTATCGGAACCGTGTGCCGAATAAATCCTTTGTGTATTTGCTATTAAATTTTTAAATTCTGGATGAGGAGCTTGATGGTAATTTATTTAGTGGTTTATATAACTCAAAACCACGTGGCTATGTAGTAGCCGAAAAAAACCACTATTCGCGCTAGGATAAAATGTTCAGCCTTGTCATCTGTGAACCGCATGAGAGTACAGGGTTAGCTACCTTGTGAATAGATATAAATACTGTTATTTAAATTACTGGCTGTCAACGTATCATAGCCTTTGGGAAAACAACTGCACGCATCCTTAAATAGGTAATTGAGATGTAACTGTCCAGCATCAGACGCGAATAGAATGCTACACATAATTGTCATTTCATTTATTGAATATAAGTTATGGTCATGTCTACCAGCAACTAGAAATAACACATCCATGGGAACAGGATTAGAGTATGCTTTAAGAACATAGAATAAATATTTCCTTGTGAGAAAGTGGGAAATGTTTCTAACGTGAAAATAAAACAATTTCAATGAATTAGATGGCTAATACGGCCTGTGGAAAATAACAACAAAAACAATAATAATAACAATAATATTCTGGCATTATTTTGTCAGCTGTGAATCTAAAATACAGACAGTGTTCACTAGTTTTGACTCATACTGGAGGGTGGAATTCGATCTCAGCAGAATACAGTAATTTATCCCACAAGGGGATTCCACTACCCTTAACTAGACAAATGCTGGTGCACTGTCGTAATATCATATTTTATTGTTATATTCCGCTATGCTATACAATTTAAGTTGAAAACCAGCACACAAAAAAAATAAAGACAAAAAAAGTTACGTTAAAATATTAATCAAAAACGACGTCTAGTATTTCCTTCAATGTTTGGTCAAAACATTAAAAAGTTAATAATAATATATAAAAATATAATCAAGTAAATTTTTATACAAAGCAGAAATGAAAACTAGATTTAAAAAAATTATATATTTGAATTGGTGGCTTTAGGTCAACCGAGATTGACTGTAATAAAAGTTACTAAATTTACTTTAGTAAATCTGTAAGAAAAATAGTTTCTTCTAAAAAGTTGTCAAATAATACATCTGCTTCTAATAGCTACAGCTTTAAAACACATTTTGGTGTATGAATATATGAAAATACATCTTTTAAAGTTTGCAGCTGACATATTAAGTTTAATAAGTGCTTAATAAACTAAATATAAAATTGTGATGATAGCTTGTATAATATATTTTATGTGTTGAATAAGTAGACGTGAATCCGTATGTCTAAAATAAAAAAGAATGCATTCCGTCTAATTTTTAGCGAACATCTTAAACAGCTGTGTGCGAGTAGACGTTGTTCCAACGCAATCTCGTCTGAAGAGCGAGTTGCAGGCGCTATAAAGGCAGTTTGTTCATAATAAAAGTTTAGCGTATTATATAGACATGGGACAAACACAATGGAAGTAGGGACTGTGTTGGAACTTCAACGCATAAAAATGTTTTATCACAGAGAAGATCACTTTGGATATGGTCTCCTAAAGTTATATTATATTCTAAAATATGCACAATACTTTGAATTGTTTTTAATTATTTTTTTTAGCACCGCGTTTTACTACCTGTTCAGGTTGTAAGCATATGTATTAATTACGCTAATGAGTTATGGGAGGGGAAGGTAAAATTTAGAGGAAGTGTACCCACATTTGTTTGGAGGCCGAGTGGAAAATCATTCTGAAAAAACCTCAGTACACCTGGCCGGGATTCAAACCCAGATCTTCCTGTCATAGTCCATCTAATCTACTGCGAGAGTGACGCCTTTGACCATGCGTCCACCGAAAGCAAGTTACTTTGATTTTAAAAGTAATGTTAAAAACTTTCTGCTCAAGTTTAGTTTTATGTACCCATGAGCATTTAATAATTTTGAGAACATTCAAGAGTATTTGTGGTTATATTAGATATCCCTCGAGCCCATCACCATATTCGCACTAATGAGGTAGGGATGGAGGGTGAAGTTAAAAGGAAATGTACCTGCATTTTCCTGGAGAAAAGTGGGTAGCTATTTAGGAAAATACATTTAAGTATAACCAGGAGGAATTGGAACGCCAACCTTCCAATCAACGACAAACCAGGCTAAGCGAAACTTACGCCTTTGCCTGCGTGTTCACCAGAAGTAACTTATTATTTATTTTTCACGGAACATACTATAGATACAATGGTGACATATCCAAGACGATGGAGGTAGAGAATCATGAGATTAAAAAGAGAATGGAAACTTAAATAGATACCAATTTTGTTGCCGGAAGCTAAGGGTTTTCGTCGCAAGAAATCAAGGACTACGCCCCCGGAAATGGAAGGAGCAGATATTTTTTGAGCTCATAAAAAGTTGTTGGAATCTGTGATTTCCCTCCCCCTTCACCCTAGGGGGCCTCTCCTTTCCCCGACTCCCAAAGACGCAATCAGCGAGATCCGGCGGATCATTCGGGGACTCCGAAATTTCCTCGGTCCTCTGGTTTATATAGCTTCATCAGCGCTGGTCCTTCTTATACAGCCTTGTCTCCTCTTTCGCTCTGTTCACTTTATAGCCTTCCCTTATCTTACAAATTACGCATTTTATGCGCGAGTCCTGGGTAATAAGAAGGCGTTCATGTACACGCATGCGCAGAAATCCTTGATAAAAATTGGCTGAGTGGAAAGAAAGTCCGTCTGATAAATTAGCGCCTTTTTAACTAGAGAGAGAAGCTGAACGAATCAAATGTGTGTCTGTAAATTACTTAAATTCAATTTGAATTTGTTGTTTTAAGTTGTCTTTCTAGATCAAAGGTGGTAAAAAAAAGTATATCCTATTAGAGCCATTTGATATAATTTATAATCAAACCATTTCTGTATAAAGGACAGTTAAAATCATTTGAACGGTACGAGGGAAAAAGGTGGGAAAGTCCAATTTTAGCTCAAATTGAGTTAGTGGCGTCATCTGTTAGACAATCATGAGCCTTTTCAAATGCACTTTAGATTATGGTTAAAAGAGGTCTCTGTCACATGCTGGGGTCCTTAAGGGGTTTGATATATTAAAGTTGCTGCCCTGGAAAATCTGTGTAATGTGATTCCCCCCCCCTCCCCCGCCGTATTCTTAGTTTCCTAAATGAGTGCTACCCGCATCGATGGGTACTCAGTTTAAATTAAATGTTAAATTCATTTAGTCTGATTCGCCGGTGACGGGGAGGTCTGGGTTCGAATCTCAGCAGGCCACTCTGGGGGCGATTTTAGTATGTGCTTTTCCTCAGCCTCTCACTGAACTAATGCAGGTACAATTACCCTAAAAATAATCTCTTCATCCCTAAATAAAGTCGTTAATGAGATTTGTATTAAACTTTACAGTTTAAAAAAAAGGGAGTTGTATTATTATTATTTTATAACGGTTGCTTTAAATATCAAATTAAATTAAATAAGTTATTTGCACTAGTTTTGATGGATTGAGAATATAACATCGCTATATTAAAACATTACAACTATTCTAAGCAATATAAAAAGTTAAAACTTTGTATTCACCCGGCTCTCTAAATTTTCAGGTCGTTTGCCAAAGTTTCCCTGTATCAAGCCTTCTGACTGGAATGAAGTGCTTGTGGTGTCTTTTGATTGGAATTAAGTACTCGTGGTGTCTTCTGAATAGAATGAAGTGCTTGGAGTGGGTGTCTGATAATATAATCATAATGTTAATAATGAGCGTTATGGATACAAATTCAATTTCTTTGTATTCGAGATAATACAAATGTATATCATTTGCTTAAGATTTGTTCTAAGGCGTCATTCTCGGGTTAGACTGCCGATGACAGGAAGATCGGGGCTCAAATCCCGGTCGGGTGTACTGAGGGTGGTTTTCCTTAAATGGTTTTACACTCTCCCTTCACGTAAATGTGGGTACACATCACCTAATTCAATCTTCCTCATCCCTAACTTGTAGGGGTATAAGTAATCTGAACGGGTAGTAAGACTTAGTGGTAACAAAATTATATTAGTTTGACCGGCAGGATTGATCTGGTGGTTTACACTCCTGACGGGGACACTCGTGAGGCCAAGGTTCAGTTCCAGCGTAATAGATTTTGTTTTCCATTTTGTTTTTTGGGAAGTGGGTTTTACTACCCATACGAGGGCTCAGAATTTAATAACATTAATACTTAATACTTAACACTGCGTCTTACTATCCGTTCGGGTTATACGCTTGAGTACTAATTAACTCTAATGGGTTAGGAATCGGGAAGGTTGAATATAGAGTAAGTGAACCCGCATTTGCGTGGAGGGAGAGTGGAAAACCATTTAGGAGCCCCCCCAGTTCACCCGAGCGAGATTCGAAACTCGATCTCCCCGTCCTCGGCAGTCTAGCTCAACATGAAACTTGCGCGTCAGCTAACTACGCCACCGAGGCAGGTTAAAATAACACTAATGTGCTAGAGATGAGAAAGTTGGAATTTATATGAACTGTATACACATTTGAGTGGATAAAGAGTGGGAAACCATTATGGAAAAGGGGGGAAACGTAAGTATAATCGGCTGGGATTCCAACTCCAACCTACCAGTCAACATAAAACCACACTAGAAAAGCTTTGTCCGCATGCCCATCGATGTAGGTTTTTCGATTAGTTGTTTTCAACATTACCTTTTTCAGGCAAATTCACTAATGCACTTAATTAAAGTTAACTCTTCTAATAATATGTCTTTTGAAAAGTAATGTTATACGTGTAGTACAGTCTTAACGGGCAGGCGATATATTTATTCGTTTGAATATTATCTTAATAAGTCTTCGTTAGAGTTATACTAGAAAGACATAAACTGAAGAAGTCTATTTTTAACGATGCTTAATAACTTTTAAATTATTATTAAAGTTTCTTCGCGAAATGTCGTACGGCTTTCCTAGGGGCATAAAATAATGCACTAAAACAGCCAGCTAAAATAACGGATTTAGAGCTAACTTTTATTTCCAAACAGAGAAAGATAAACCACTAAGCATACAAGCTAAGTAGAGAGTGGAGCGCGAAAACAAGCGACTCTCGAACAAACGGTGGTTCTTCGTTTCTGGAGTAGGATTTTAGAAAGTAAAAAACCTATTTACTTTCTCGCAACCCCTCAGGTAGATAAACTATCGTGATCATCAAACATATCAAATTTTAGATTTTGATGGATAATGACCCCGAAATGAACACGAAAAAGTGTTTTTTGCGATGCGGTCTGTCTGTGTGTTGATCTAGAGAAGAAACTATTCCACCGATCGGGCTAAGACTTGGTATAAGTTCCCCCCGAGGAGATAAAATGTTACTGGGAGGAGCTGTCCTGCTGTAGGAAAACAAACAGGGAAGGAGGAAAATACAAATGACAATATAATTTGTATGGTTATCCTAATATTAAATCACATCGTTCGATTCACAAAGACCCAGTTTATGTTACTATACCAGTCACTTTTCTTTTCCCGGGGATTTAGGTCTTAGTGATCAACAAAAATATGTGTCTTTTTCGACTTTTCAGAGTGAAAAATTTCAATTTTCAAACTAAGACTACAAGTCTTAGAAAATAATTTTGTGTTAGTTCCAGTTAACATAGAATTTTGTATTGTTAAAGGTTTTATCAAAATTTAACCTAAGCGAAACATCTTATTGGCGGTATCTCAGTTACCTGGCCAGCCACCTTAAGGTGTGATTTCCTGGGTTAAGTTAATTTCTTTGTGCTAAAGGCTGGATGCACATTGCATTGAACGTTGTGTGTTAAAACACGATGGAACATAACATTTTTGTGTTATCCGTGTGTGGAGGAGTTCCCTTAATTGTATGTTTTCAAATGGAGCGGGTGCACTCTTCTTGGAACATGATCGGACAAAACAATAGCACACGATCAAACATCACAACACACATTTACATAATTCAGCCACCTTGCTCACTCCCATGTGTCATGGAACAAAATGCATGGAACGTGCGCCACCATCTTGTTTACTAGGATGTAGAGTTGGAAGAGTGGAGTGTGTTGGTTTAGTGTTAGGTTAATAGGTTGTCGAAGCTAGTTTTTTGTTGTGTAGTAGAAATATGTCAGTGCAAAAAGCGAAAGTGAAACGATGCAGGCCTACTTTCTGAGGAGTTACATGTATAAAAACATATTGTATTTGTGCAGGAGAGGCCGTCAGTGTACAATTTTAAACTTAAGGACTATCATAATAATGTTTTCATCAGTCCTGATTTTTTAAACATTGGGTGAACCCAGATACTTTTATCACGCTACTTCTTCATGAAGCATCGCTAACCACTTCCATAAGCATCAAAACTACTTCCTCATCACTTTCCTACATCTTGACGAATACATAAAATATGTGAAAAAGAAAAGGTTTTATCGTGTTTTGTTCCATCATGTTCCATGACCAAAACTAGCTTCACACAAATCTGTTCCATGACACAAAAACAGTTTTGTTTCATCGTGTGTTAACACATAATGTTGCGATGCAATGTGCATCCAGCTTGAGTCACCCTGTTTTTTTTAAATGCAAGATTTATGTGACTTATTAAATCAAAATTAACATATTTCCACACGTCTCTTAAGGTCATTAAACAATTTAAATTGTATTGCAAAATTTTAACAAGTATATAATTATAAGCTATAAAAAAGTGATTCAATCATTTCAAATCATTATAGTTCAAGAGTTATGAGGGGTCAAACTTGCTATTTTATGCTTTTCATGTACCATGGTCAAAGTAAAGTGATTAAGGTATGGGGCTGAAACTGGTATAACTAAACTAGACCCCAGCTTCCTTAAATGATCGGTGTTGCTGAAACATTGCTGCTGGGCATCTTTTCTAAGATTGCTCCTCTACCCCCACCTATGCTAAAATTCCTGCCAAGATGTTATAGATTTAAAAAATTCTTAGTACTGTAATTATTGTCGAATGACCTTAATCCCGTGAATCGAAGAGAAATCTCTCGGCCCAATTCGCCAACTTTTACTCTCGCCATACCTGAGCTCGGTAATTTTCCTAGGCATGTCAACCAAAAACCGGCCTTCAGAAAGTCAAGAGCAGACGGCCATAAAGAGACGGGATTGGCCAAATGAATAACGGTGTGCTAGGCTCTTAAATTTCAACACACTGCTAACCTTCATAACACTACCTTATACGCTCCTTGGTGCGTAACTTGACAACTAAATTGACACGAGATTGCCATTTAAAGAAGAAGAATATGTTTACTAGGTGGACTGGACTATACATTCAAAGTAGTACTTTCATGATACGTTAAGCTAATTATATATATATATATTTAACGTTTTCTTTTTCCCACGCCTCCCCTTTTGCATATATACGAATTAAGTACATGCGGTAGTAATGGGGAAGGTAGAATTGAGAGAAAATGTAGCCACATTTGAATGGTGGGAAGGGAGTAAGTTATTTAACCGGACGGGATACGAGCCCCGACCTCCCTGTCACCATAAAATCACCATAAAACCAGACAAAATTAAATTGATATTTATTTTAGACCACGTATCCACCGATTCAGGTCCATCCAAACTTTTTGGGGTTTAGAATATTTAACTTGAATTTACTAAATACATGGCTATACAGGTACTCGACTTACTAATTTAATCCAGGAAAAAAATACCTAACACCAAACACCCAATATTAGCGTTAGGAACTATAAGATAATAGTACGAGCCCATTTGCAAATTTTAAGACGGATTTGGGCATCAACCTTAGGCTGTTGGTCTGTGATAAGTGTGCTGATGTAATCTGTTTTTCTGGAAAGTCAATGTTACATACCACATTCAAAAATGGGAGAAGACAGGGAAGCGGACGAATGGCGCGGTCCCTTGCTAAGACAAACTTGCGAGCCCGGGTTTGAGAGAGGCTGCATCTCCCCCAGAGTCGACCAACAAAGGACCCAGACAGCTTTGTAGCGCGGTATCAGATAGTGAGTGCACGCTGGCGGCTGGGAATTCTTGTCGGCAATTATTTTAATTAGTTCCAGGCCGACCCACTCCAGCATTCTTCCAGCACAATGGAAGCCGGCCAGACGCCTCTATGGATGGAGCTGTTCGGATACAGCAAGGGTTGCAGTGCTGTCCGTGATTGGGAATACACTCGAACAAACGAAACACGAAGAGCGAGCATTATAATCGCACTATAACCGCCCTGAATTCCGGGTCCTGTGAGTCAAGAATAGGGTCCGCTATCGCCAACCAACCCTTGGCTGTAACAAGAAAATTAGCACCCAACTACGTCCCTTATTCAAGATATTAAATTTCATTGAATGGTTAATTTTAAATAAATTATAGTAACTTTGTTCAAATATGTTGTTTATAAGATAACACATTACATAAACTAAAATCATATCTTTATCTGGCCTGGTTGTTAGAAGATCGAGTATGATCTACAAGGAATTTTTTTTTTATGACATGTTTCAGTGAACTTGCATCATCATCAGGAAACTTATAATTGTAGGCTGGGTAGATGTTACATATTTTCTTAATACGTCCTTTTTGACTACCTATTCACGACTTCAGTTCTTCTTTCTATCAGTTCCCACACTTTGCTGTAAGGTCCATAGTGTAGTCGTCAGTCATGCATGAACATGCTTTCCCAATACAAGACAGTATCCAAAATGAACAAACGTATTCATATAGAGACTTGCTGGTGGTTGAGAGGACAGACCGGTCATCTAAGGTAATGACGGACCCTGCTTTGATGCCGGATGCTGCCCACAAAAAAAAAAAAGTATTTGTTTTTAGAAGTTCGTCAGTTTATGGTTTCAGACTTTCAGCAATAAAATCTAAAGTACTGGATATTATTTTTAGGTCTTTGCATCTTAATGTATGTTTGGGCTACCTGCAACTTAAAAAAATTTAGTACACAAGATGGAGAAGGTCATTTGTTTGAAAATTGCCAGTTGAATGACCAAATGCATAATTATAATCTTATTTTGGTGTCATTATGAAAAAAAATATTACTTTCGGACCCGGGTTAGATTCCTGGTCAAAATTGAGAAACTTGTCGTTATTAAGGACGTTGTTTGCCTGAGATGTCACGGAAGACTAAAAGAGGATTTCCCTAGTTAATGAATTAACGTTTTATTCAGCAAGCCCCCTGCAGCCCCCTGCAGCCCTTTCCAGACATGGTATTGTGAGTGACTCACCAGGAATGTAAAGACAGTACAAAGTTAATTTGAACTCTAAAAATTGCTTTCCCCTACCCCTGCAATCCTTTCCAACTTAGGTTTAGTGAAGGTCTCACCAGGAATGTGGATTTTATAAGCATGCAGGTAAAGGGGCACAAAGTTCCTTTGGACTCATACGTTATCTTCTTCAGTCAACAAGCTTGTGGTAAAATATTTGATGTTTGAATTATTATGTTTTATCAAAGCACCGATAATTCATATAGGCCTATATAAACTTTTTAAAGTCATTTTCAAACAATTTTAAATTTTCTTTCCAAAAAATTATTAAAAACTACTTATTAAATAAAATAAAAGCAAAAAAAGACAAAAAAATGACCTATTAAATATGCATTTTCGCAATCAGGGGATCATGAACAGAGTTTATGCACTTATGAGCACTGTCTCTAATGGACCAAAAAAAGGATGACATGTCATCAAAATCCGAGCCCTGGTGATAAGGTTGGCGTGCTTAGAGGCGTCAAATTAATATCCAACCCGCTTCGCAAAATAACTTCGAAATCGCTAAGTAGGCAACATTAAATTGCTTCTATTCTTCTCAAAGGAGTGACAAATTGAAGACCTGGGGCATTGATGTTGTGTTTGCTCCCAAATAAAGTTATGATATCGCCAGTAGTCGGTACACTTGCCAATAAGCGTACCGGCATAAACAAAACAAAATAATTGTCCAAGTGTTTGCGACCAAAACATTACCACATTTTTGGTTAAAGTTTGAAGAAATGAAATCACTCACATGATTACAGACATTTATTTGCCCTTTGAGTGTACGATATTAGGTCTGAGCCTCAATCCTGGAGAGTCAATGGGTTTAATTCACTAACCTCTCCAAGTCAGTTGAGGATACTGTGTGGCAAATTGAGTTTGCAATTACGTAGAATGGCTGAGTGAGTAAGTACCTTCTACAGAATTAAGGTTCTTAGTAGGAAACTCACCAGTCGTGGTGATTTGAACTTCTAACTTTGAAAATAGCTTATAGAATACAAGTTTCTGAAGAAAAAAATGTTGGGTAACAATAATACCACGACATACATTTGTTTTAAATGCCGAGAAAGCCATGAAAAACTTTTTTCATGCATGCTTTGCCATAAAAATTGGTAAGTTATAACGTGAACTCACCAAAATGTACAAGAGTAATTAAATATTCATTCTCTTTTGACAATATATTTATGAAAACTATCACTTATTAATAAATTAAGAGTAGTATAACTATTATTCTTTACAAACCATTACTGTTTAAAAATAAGCTAGCCTGGTGTAGGACTCTGTATTTAGTGACATCGAAAATCTTCATGAAGTGAACGAATAGAATTGTTCAAATTGATAAATAATCTATCATGTGACACTTAGGCTCTTCATACACCGAAGTTACCAAAACCAAGCGACTAATTGCCCACGACCATGCGACCAATCACCCAAGCAACTTTTGCATTAAAACAATACTTCGCTCGCCCACCAAGGCGCTGGGCAATAAATCACTGGAGACAAAACTGGTTGGTCACCATGTGCTCAGGTTGTCTGTGAATCGTTGCAACATGCACTTGCAGGAGAGCCTACACCGTGTTTTATTTTCATTTGTGCGAGATTACATTTTTTAATCTTTTCACGTTTTTTCTGCAAGTTTTTACTTTTTGCTAACAAAATGTCACAGAAATTGAATGACAAAGAAAGAACAAACGGCTAGGGTGAGAACGGAAACTTTTAGAAGATTTTAAAAAATGTAGAAAATCTAGTAATGACTAACCTTTCATCTGTAATAGTCGACAGAAAATGTTGAAAATGACCGCCAAATAACACAGGAAAGAAAATTTAGTGTATTTTAGAGCTTTCAAATAAAGTTAAACACATGCAAAGCGGTTATGACATCACATAATAAATCAGGTATGTATAATGTTATGATGGACACGACTTAAGCTACAAATATGTTATCTCGTTTGGAAACACATGATATTCTGATGTGGAGTGTAGGAGAAAACACAAAGTTTAACACAATAATATGGTGAAAAGATCAGTGATGACGTAAAAACGTGAGACACAAGTCTTTGGTATGAGGTTTACTAACAAAATAAAAACTTTTCAGACACGAGTGTCTCCTTACATTTATTTCTGGAGTATTACTTCCTAAGGTAGACACAGAGGCTTTGACACTATATCCAAGGCAAGTGAACTGTGTTCTGCCAGACGTATCGCCTCGTGATTTGCTTGACCTTCACAAGTCATGGCCAGCTGCCATCGTGGATCGTGAGTTCAGTTTTATTCTATTGAAAAAGTTTGCTAAAGGTACTCTAAACTATACTAGATTAGCTCTGAGGATCGTAGTTCATAACCTACCGATGATAATTTATTCTTACGATTCAGAGTAGGTATTGTTTCTCAGAGGCGGTCTTAGGATGAGTAACTTAAGAAAACAGAGTGAGGAAATTGAGATCTAAGGAACCAGTAGCGTATAATCCTAACGGGTAGTAAGACGTGGTGCTAGAAGATAAAAGATAATAAAGAGTCGCAAGAGCATTCTTCTGTAAAGATTATATAAAACCATTGCTAAACCTCGTCCCCTTAAAAAGCTAAAAGTCAAGATCGAACCTCAACTTTCAGGTCCACAGGTTTTAATAGGTTACCTAACTTCGTCGGAACTGAAATAATTACTAATATGTGCGTATTTTAAGAGAGAGATACAGAACAAAACATTAAAACTCAATTCATGGCCTTACATCGATTATTTAAAAATAGCTTATGTCAAGCAACTTTATACATGAATACAGTATTTCCCCATGTTTCTATTTTATATATCTATAGTTAGGTCCTGCCTGTTATTTTACCGCAAACAGTTGACCCCGGAATAAATCAACTCTTAGCCATCATAACTTCCAAGAAAAATCACAGCCTTGATGAAAATCTGGCGTGTGACGATATTATAGGAAGTAAAAAAGCACGAAGTTAAATATATTCACTAAAAACAAACATAACAAATTAGGTATATATAAAATATAGTGGTATATTCTTCATCTACATCTTAACATACTAATAACAAAGACTTAGAGGATTGTATTTTTCTAAAGCCATTCCTCGCAAATACCTAATATGTCTCTTTTTAATATGATCAGACCTAAATAAGAGAAAATAAAATAAGTTATTGGCAAACTGCAGAAAAAGTTAGTAAAGCAGGAGTATATAATATATAGGGCCTATAGAGAGAATGCAATGAATCCAACCTCGGCAGCTGACAAAAGGAGATTAGTTTTATTGTTGTGGTGGTAAGCTTGGACTGCTAGCCTTCCCTTGTACATCAGAATCGGTGTCCCGAAATTCTTCATGAAGATACAATGGAAGTATTTTTAAACCTGCAAAACACCTTTACTCGACACTCTTCAAGCGTTCAGTGAGTTGGTAAAACAGATGATACACAATCGTTCATACGTTCTCATAAAGTATACTATAGTTAAAAACAAAATTTTATAAATATATTATCAGTAAACTGTTAATAAATATTGTTTCTGAAAACAAAATATTTTGATAATCACATGAAACACTCTTTATATATTCATTTTGATAAAAATTGTTTTCGGCTATAGCTGTAGACAGATTCACTTATTTAAGATCGGGACCTATAAAATGTCAATATACATCATAATCTCAAAGGTGATTTATTTTTACAATTTACAATACTTTCTCTCTATGATAAAGTAAAAAAAAAAGCGTTACTAGGATATAAAATTAAACTTGCTAGACTTGTAAATAGTAATTATAAACTCTGATTTTTATAGGGAGCCCAATTTAGACCACCCACTGGTTGAAAGTCACTAAAATTTGGCATTCTAGAAATATGTCTTATTTGATTTAATTAATTAAAAAGTGCATCTAAAGATTTATCAAAGGCTTTCAATTAACCTCCCTTGCGTTACTGTATAATTTATCTCAACATTACTAACTAAATTAACTAAGAATATAAATAAAATTCGTAATATTTTTACTTCCTCACGACCCTCGGGTAGAGAAACTATAATTGTGGTCGTAAATTTTTATTATTATTTAGATATTTTGATAATTTTTTGGCGTTTCGTGACCCATTGAACCTGAAAAATTTGTGTGTTTTGCGATGCCGCATGTCTGTATATCTGTGAGTATGTATCTTTGTTTAATGCCGAAATAATTTTACCAGTCGGGCTAAAATTTTGTATCTAGGGTTTTAATAGGGTTCCACCGAGGAGTTTTGGCAATTAGGATATCTAGCCCTAAATTAAGAGTACATAGTTTACTGAAGGAAAAAATTCCGATGTTCTCAAAATAAACTAAAACTATAGAGTTCGTATCTAAGCACTATTTGACCTAATTTGTAATTTTTTACTTCCGAAGCTGTGGTAAAATGAGTTTTATGTTTTCAAATAACAGGCGTCCTATTTAAATTAGTCTGTAGATCGTCCACTAGGTGTGGCCTGCTAAGCAGGATTGCCTACGCACAGGAAAATATAGGCAAGGAAAAACAAACGTGTCGAGCAGTGAGTTCCATACTAGTTACGATATCTGCTGTTACCATCATGCATAGCAAAGTGCATATTGCAAAAAGAGCAAATACCACGCGGCGGGATTTAAATATGAATTGGCTCTAGAGAAAACATTGAACTAGATATGTGTTTAAAAAATCAACAGAATAGTCACGAGTACATTTTTTGCTGGCATATTTAGTAAGTGCAAACTATTATACATTTCAACGAGACTATTTCAACATGCAGCATTACAATTGTATTTTGATGCTATGGAATTTGCGAAACATAATATATATTCTACCTAGAATATAAATATGCGAGAACATAATAAGTTTTGTTTTCAGTATTATGATAAATTGTAAGCTTTTGTTAGTTTTTTCACCATCAGAGACATTTTTCAATTAACAAAAGGTAGAGACAAAGAGCCTACTTTTTTTCTAACAAAATTTGAATATTTAAATTACTAAAATTATATGGATACTAAAACATCATAAACTATATTTTTAATAAATTAAAATTATGTATGTTTTTCGATCAACAAAGGTATCTTGAAATTAACAAACTTTATAATGCAAAGGCCCACTTGTATTCTCCTAAATAAAAAAATTTAAAAAGAAGAGGGAAGCATAGCAATATTATTATGGTCTAAGCTAAGGTTATATAACATGTAACGCATGCATAGCATAACGTATCACTCTCGTGTTGGTCTGGTTTGTATGGGACAGGGAGATCAGGGTTCGAATCTCGTTAGGATATACTGAAGGTGGTTTTCTCTAAATGGGTTCCCACTCTTCCTGCACGCAAATTCTAGTGCTTTTAGCCTCAAATTCTGCCTTCCTATTCCATCAACGTAATTAATGTATGAGTATAGCTCGAACGTATACTTTTTGTTAGCACCTCGTCTTACTACCAATTCTGATTATACGTATATGTACTAATTGCACTAATGGGTTATATATTATGAGGATTGAATTTAGATGAAATGTAACCGCATTCGGGTGGAGAGATATTGGAAGACCATTTAGGATAAACCCACCCTCGGTAAACCTGACCGGAATTCAAACGCCGATCTCACCGCCATCGGCAGTTCAGTCTATTGCAAGAGCGAAGCCTTAGACCATTCGACCACCGAAACAGGTCTAAAAAAGTTAATAGATATACAGTAGCCCCATGGCTTCTTTGGTGCTGACTGACAGCTCTGAAAAGTTACCAGACCAAATTATGTATCCCTACGCAAAAACATGTGTTTAGCAGCTCTCACTTCTGACAGTCAAAATTTAGGTATATACCTAAATGTTGACTGTCAGAAGTCAGCTATGAGCTGTCAGTCAGCACTAAAGAAGCCATGGGGCTACTTTACTTTCACGTATTTATACGTCAAGTCATGTATGTAGCGGCCACTTATATATATAATCAATACGTATGAAATGGTAAAAATTTTATCGATTTTGTCCGCAAAAAAAACTGTGTTTGTATTTTCTAAACATATTTCTACCAAAATTCTACCACACGAATACTGAAATACTGAATGTGGTTTTATTACTTCTGCGTGAAGATCATTGAATTTCCTTTAGCAATGCGGCCTCGTTCATGCCTTTAGTTCTAAAGTGTACAGTTTAATATAATTTTAAATATTTTATTTTTTGAGGTTGAGGAATTATTCTCACATACAGTTTTAACTATACAAGACGATTATGTTACCAATGTGGGAGAGATATTAAATTTTAAAAAATATATTCAAACAAGTTTTAGAGAAAACCTACAGTTATTTAGACCTGATTTACTATCTTTTTTTAAAAAATAATCAGTAAAAGTATGAATATAACAGACACGTATTTTAACTATAATCTAAAGTGCATTAGAAAGGTATCATGATTGTCTAACAGATGGCAGCACTAACTCAACTCGAGTTAAAAATGAGACTTTCCTCCTTTTCCGCCCGGTACCTTTCAGTTATTGATCGCGATTAATATTCTCTCTTTGGAGCACACATGAAATGGCGTGTTAGGATTGAGGGAAACCAAAGCTTCAGGTGGAAGGTATAAAGGAGCAGAGGAGAGAGGGGGGGATTATCGCTGAACGCAAGGATCACGTGTCGGGCAAAGGAAAAATTGTTCAAATAAATGTCCAGAGGTCACTGTTCCCAAATGAACGCGAGACGGCACGAAGGTGTCATTAACCATGGCGAGGTTTTTGTAAAAGTTATAAAGGCACACGAATAAAAACTTGACAATAATCATAGCTGGGAACACAAATAACGCTAAAGAGGGGATGAAAGAAAATATTTGTTTTCCAGGCTGTTTTTGTAGAACATAGATAATTCAAGTCATAAGGTCTTATTATATTACTACGTTTACACCTTCACTGGTGGCTGAGAGGTCTAAGGCGTTAGTCTGGAAGTTAGTGAGGAGTTCAAGGCTCAAATCCCTACCAGATGTACTGCGGGTGGTTTTCGTCATCGTAGCTTTCAATGTGGTCTCCCCATCCCCTCTTAAGGTAAATTAAATTATATTTCTTCAAAGTACACCTTACTCATCCTGTTCTTAGACTAGCATTAGAAACAGAAATCCCGAGCTGGCAGAAATATGCGTGTTGATAAAGAAAAAATTAAACAAACTAGGTAAATTATCTTTTGTGTCAAAAAGACGAGAGTGTTTAATTTATTAGTCTGATTATACAAATTGCATGTGTACCCATCATCATGGCCTCATGTCCAAGTAGATAAACTGCAAGTCAAGAGGACCAACGTTCGAACTCAGGCTGGGCTAAAAAATACTTGAGTATTTGATTATTGTTTCGTCTTATTAATTATTGGTGCTAGGAGTTAGGTGTAATGTATTAGATACAAGAAATGATTTGGACTTTTAAGATAGTGTTTGTAAATTATTAGGAATTGGAAAAAGATTATAATGATAATAAATCTACAGACTAATAGGTTATAAAAGAGTAATGAACAGTAATTACAAATTATAAATAAAATTTAAAGGTTGTAAACAAACTAATTGAATATATATATAAGTTGATGTGAAAAATGTTTATAATAAGCATGAAATGTGAAATGACAAAGAATGAAAAAAAATTATTGATACATTAATATTATTTAATATCTTATATTATAAAACCTAAGTTGACATGTAATGTACAACAGCGATAATAGAATTGATTTAAAAAAATTAAATTATTTGGAAAAACATTAGTAGTTAGGTTAATGAAAAAGGTTATATATAAATTGGTAAATTTAAATATATGTGATTAGTTCAAAGAGGTAAGGCCAAGAATCTAACTAATTCTAGGTCTCAACTAATAACATATAATTACTTACATTCACCAATTTATGTATAAGCTTTTTAATTAATCAAAAACTTTTCATGTGTTTTCGTGTAATTAAAAAATAAAGTTCTATTATTACTTTTGTAAATTAAATGTCGACTTAATATTTTATATTATACAATTAATCATTTTTTCACCTACTTAAACCTATCAATTTATTAATAATTTATATCAATGTTTATCATTTCACATTTCAGGTTAATTAGAAATTTATAATTTTTTACATCAACTTAAATTCATTCCATTAGTTTTTTTATAACCTTTCAATTATATTCATAATTTATAACAGTATGGTACTTCACTGTTCATTAACCTTTTATAACCTATTTCTCTTTGGATTTCTTATCTTTATCATTAAAATTTGTTTTCCAGCCCGATAATTTACAAATATTACCTGAAGTGCAAGCCTTATATTATATTTAAATTACGCTCCTTACTTTAATTAGGTTATTTTTAGAATGTTTTCTAGAATGTTGTAATATATTAGGTTTTAATTAGTTTGTAGTTTGTGTACAAAATACGCTGTATTTAGAAAATGAATGCTAAATAAACAACTAAAGTAAGTTTAGATAATGATAAAAAAACAACCTCGACGGTGTTTTGTTTACACAAGCAAAAGTTCAATTCAATTGTCAATTGAAAGTGTTTTGTTCCTCGCGTGAATATAGTTGCATTACCTCTGTTCACGTGCCCCAAATTCAAAGAAAACTGTCTCTCGGAGATCAAAGAAATATTTTTGTAATTTTATTCGACGCTGGGAATGTCTCTCCGCTCTCTTCTATGTAGGGACCCTACATCTCGTCGCAGCCACCCCCGTTCCCCGTTTCCAGGACACGGACCCAAAGGTCGGAGACGCCCCCTTCCCTCCCAGCCAGTCAACCCTCGCACCGGTAGCAGCGTCGTCAAAGAAGATGCAGGTCGTCTGTCATTTCTCCCCCACCGTACGCGCTAGATCAATACTAGACAGCGCTGCTGACCTGAATACGAACCCCAGACCGGCTGACCTCATTTCTGGATTCCTGAGCGCTCGTTCATTGTGTATGTCCTAGGACAATACTGGTCACTGACGACCTCACTCAATCATCAAAGTTAAATAAACATAATAAAAACCTTGCTTTTTTTCCCCTTTTAGGTACTGCTCCAGTATTCGTCTAGATAAAAGGAACCCCACGATGAAGAGAAATAATCTCGAGTTGTATCGCTTATGATTGAACCTTGGCCCCACCGAATCAAAATCAGGTCCAGTACTACTTAGGTGTATTCGCAAATAGAGCAATAAGTCACAATCTCTATTTTGCAATTGACAATTTCTATGCAATATTTATGCTATAATTTTGTCACCCTACTTTCTATTATGTCCGTAGCATAGGAAACATCTTGCGGTCCTAAGCAGAATTGAGCTACAAATATTAGCGAAAAAGCGCGTTTTGTGTGAATGTTAAATCAAACATTTTTATTTCAAACGCCGATTTTATGTCAATCAATCTGCCTATATGCACTGTCTGTCGCCCAGACTATTTAAACGATTTTATATAATAGTGAATAAGCCTGCACATGCTTATTCCTAATAGACAGCTAACTCATGATTATAATACGCTCGCAAGTTTAAAATATTTTGCCTATGAGCTTAAAAATAAGATTCCACTTCAAAAACAGTTTCCTATTCAATTAAGTGAAAAATGACAACCTGGACACGTGAATCGAACCCGGGACCTCTGGCTTTGAACTCGCGCAAAGCCAAAGGTCTCAGGTTAAATTCCCGCGTACAGGCTATCATTTTTCAATTAAATGAATTTGATTTCAACCATCAGGATTGATCCTATGAATAACTATCACGTATCAGTTTGTGATACACATGCATTAATAATGTTATCAAAAATGTTTTATTTAGAAACGCAGGTCCTAAAATAATATTTAACTGGCCAAATCTATAACCCCAAAAACCACAATAAAATTCACACAACTTATAATCCGAACGGGCGTAAAGTTATTGCTACGCACACTCTTATAAAGTCAAAAGAGGCACGTTAAATATTCTCAGTTAAAATACAGTAGATAATAGTTATAGGTATGTTTTTATTATTTTTTTATTTTTCATCACGCAACTTTCCCAGCCCGGTTTGGAGACCGGCTCTCTTGAGTGAGGAAGAACACCCTAAAGTCAAACTTTCAGTGACAAAAATGTCTGACATTTCCGTCGAGAGTAGACTAAAAGGTTTTGGTTTGAAGTTGGAAGACCTCTTAAAGGTTGTGTACTGAAATCCTATTCTATGGACACCAGTGAATAGAGTCGTTTGTTCAACCTCTACTTTTTTTAAAGCGTGCCTTTTGACAGTTCATGGCGCCAAATGATTTTAGAGCTTATAGCAAGGACCCTAAAAGAGGAGACTTTGTACTGTTGAAAAAATGAACTAGAAGGCTTAAGAAGCCCCACCCCCCCCCCCCCC
>CABFWB010000037.1:542784-574399 GCA_902151455.1 Timema bartmani
CCCCCCGGCAAAATAAAATGTGTCTATTTTTAATGCGGTATTGTACTTTACGTGTACGTTCTAAACAACTCACGAGTCAAAAACTAATTTAAGCTAAGCTACCAGCACTAAAAACCAAAAGCCTGGGTTAAAGACAAGGAGACAACTGAAGTTAACGCTGCGCTTCTAGAGCCAGGTTCAGTCCTCGGGCACTGATGATCGGTAATTGCAGTCCTCGGTGATTATAACAACATTTCCAAATGAGATATTTTTCAATATGTACATTGTAAGGGCAAGCTGTAGGGCAAGTTTCCGGACCGCTAAAAGCGAGCCTATTTTAAATTGTTTACTACCAGACAATTTGCAAACATTCGCTTAAACAATAAAAAAGGACCGTTGTACTATAAGTTTTATTTGTTATGTGCAGTCTGAGTAAGCTCGTTTGGGGTTTTGTTTTATTAGAAGGGGGCTGGGTCGATACCAGACCCTGGCTAAGGGGAAGCTGGTAATAATGATACATTAATTTAAGATGGCAGCATTAACTTTTGAACAAAAACGTATGCTTATGAACTTTTAATATGTAGAACATAGTTTGGAATCAACATCCAACCTTGAGGCGAGTAATTTACAACGTACTTGGATAAAATAACAAAATATGAACCTATTTCAAGTTAAATTGTTTCGAATGTAGGCCTCCATTTGAAATTGTACCAAACAATAGTCACCTAAACCTGTATCCTGTAGGAGTGATTGAACATTAAGAACCTATAGTGGAGGGGAGGTTTTGGATCCTGCGAGTTCTAGGTGTGTTGTGGGTGGGTGTGAAGAGTGAAAGAACGTTAGGAACCTATAATGGAAGGGAAGGTTTCGTTTGGATCCTGCGAGTTCTAGGTGTGTTGTTGGGAATGGAAGGCGGGATATGGGGGCAGGGGGGGACGGTGTGAAGTGTGTTCGACTATCCCGAACCCCGGATCCAAATCCGGGTTCGAACCCTGGCCGAGATAAGTACCTTAGTGGATTATGTTTACAAAACATTAGCATACTCAAGTATATAACGTCATAAGTAGCCCTGGTATTTAACGTATTAATAATAAAAACGGAAGAAATAAATAATATCAGGTTTCCACACAACAGTCCTATCTTATTGACCAAGAGTAAAATGACCAGAAAAAGTTAAAATATTAATAGTAAATAAATTAATTTTGTTGAATACCATTGGAGGGAAAGTCTTTGTACAGCCCTACTACCTCTCCTCTAGCTTTCAATCAGTTCAAAGGTCAAATAAAGGGTCACAGGCGCCTTGACCGACCTGCCGTGAGTTTAATCTTTTATTGCAACATCAAATCTAAGCTCCGCCGATAAGATCAGGGAAATTTAGAGGAACAAACATACACCTTTTAAACCTGGGTTTTTAACTATGTTTATTAGGGTCATTCAACCATCAAAATTTTACTGCACAATTTTAATAAGTGTATAACTAACTATAAACTATAATTAGTGCTTCAATGATTTAAAATAATTACACTTCACAAGTTATAAGGGGTCAAACTTGCTATTTTATGCTTTTTGCATACCATTGTTAAGTTACGGTAATATAATTAATGTATGGGGCTGAAATTTAAAGTATAACTAGACATTCATATGAGGTGTCCCCAATAAAATATTTATAATATTAATTATTATGATATTAAAAATATTAATAATAAAAATATTTAGTTGAAATATTTATTATATTAATATTACTAATATTCAAATGTATTAATATATGAACTAAAATGAATTGAACTCGTTGAATCACTAATTATAGTTTATAATTAGACACTTGTTAAAATTGTGCAGTAAAGTTTTGAGGGTCGAATGACCTACCTACCCCTATAGCGTGAATAAGCGGATAGACCGGACGTGTGATGTTCCAAAGTGGATCGAGAAACAGTAAAACATGGTATATTGGTTAATATTTGAGTGAATTTTAATAAGGATTAAACTAAACTAACGCCCGACATATATTGCCAATAAATCATATGTTCATATATTATTTTATCTCTCACCAAGTCAACGAGTTCCAAGAAATATGTAGTGCAAGAAATTGCACTGAATCAAAATAACTTAAACTCCATCACATTTTGGCAACACCTCCCCCCCCCCCCCCCCCCNAAAATTTAAAGGGACAAGTTTCTCAGAAGTGCACTAATTTTGCTCAAGGTAAGAAGAATAAAAAAGATCAAAACTCCAAAACATCGTTTAGAAATATAAATCATCCTTTTAACGTCACAATTTCAAAAAGGTTAAAAAAAAAAGTGTTTCATTTGCCCTTGGATTTGACCTTAATATTGTTTAAATAGCATTTTAAGGCTGCACCCACCACTTGTGAGTTCATTTTAACGTCAAAAATCTATTTTAAGTTTTGTTGGAAAATAGCTGGAATTTATGAAACTTACAATTTTGTTTTCTATAGCAAATATCGTTGGAAATCTTCCACTATATTTTCATGGTTATATCAACTACTTTAGCATTATGATTGCAGTTTTTCTGACAAAGCCCTAAAACTTCAATAAATATGTGAAAATTATTTATGTTACGATACAGATATTGTATGAAAGGTCCTTAAAAATGTTTTTGGAACTACGAAACGCTAATTTTAGAAGAAAAAAAAAGTTGGTTTTTTTTCCACAAATTAAAATGCTCAAAATAATTTAGCCTTAAATCTGTCAAGATGTTGAGAAATTGTAAAATATAGTAAAGGGCTAAAGAACAGTAGTAACCACAAATCAATTTTTGATCTGGCAGATTATATAGTTTAGCGAATGGCTACATGAGAACAGATTTGGTCAATTTTGCTAGTTGTCAGTTACGAGTTATTCTCTAAAAGGTTATTTCAAGAGAATGGTTCAAGTATAGGCCTACTGTTATGTCAACCTTCCAAACGTAACGTTTGTTAAAAATACATGTCAACTTATGCCACCCCAAGATCAAAGAGATCAGGAACACAATTATTTTCTCATCGAAGAAACGTTAAGTATAAAAAAAATTAAATATCCATGCATGATTCACAAAGTTTACATGAGCCAAACATAAAAAAGAGCGGCTGGTATGTGGTGCCAAAACAGCTAAAAATAGGAGGCTGAAAATCTACCGAGGTATAACTCACTTCCCTTGCAGTACAGAGGAGGAAGCAGTTTTATACCTGCCATAACGCTATTTTTAGCCTGCCGTGATATAGGGCCTTTCAAGACCAATGTTTATATTTAGGGGACTAAAGAAGTTTGTTTTAACATAAAATGGCACGTTCATTTTATGGTATTGTCATTCCTTTTTTTAATCGACCTTGAATTTAATGACACTTGTTATTCATTCTGAATCGACCTTGAATCTTACGGCAGTTCCGTTAATTATAAATAGAAAACATTATTTTTATTGAGATTATTTTGTCTTGGTGAACCAAATAAATTTTCATTTATATAATATCGGTGGTCACATGGACTAATGCGTCACTCTCGTGTTATACTGGAATGCAAGTGACAGGGAGATTGGGGGTTCAAATCCCGATTGGATGTTGTGAGGACTTTTTTCCCTAAACGTTTTCCAGCTCTCTCTCCACATCTCTAAATCCTACTTTACTCAATACTCATCCCTATTCCCTTAGTGTAATAGTAATGTAGGCCTCTGCATACAACCCGAACGGGTACTAAGACGCGCTACAAAAATAATTCCTTTTTTGTGGAGGAGAAACAAAGTATTTATAGGCTAGCTAAAAATTAGGTAAACAAGTTTTAAAAAGAAAATATAACCCTAAAAAGTATTTTAAAAGGCAAACAATATTGCATAAACATGTTTTTTAAATAGGCATTCTTAAATTGCAGATCAGAGAGTAAAGTTTAATTCACATGTTCGTCGAAAACATAGAGTTAGAATCTGCTTGAGTCAGCAACAATTCACACAATGTGTTGACCCATGATGCATTGCAACGAAAACATAAAACAGCCGATTATCAACATATTTCAATTTCCAATGGATAAATATATAATATTTTAGATCAATGTCCCGATGGATGTTTTAAAATTATAATGCTGTGTCGTGGCACAATCCAATACATCGATACACACGCTTTCCATTATTGGATTATTATTTAAGTTTCCTCACAACAGTCAACGAAGCTGTCTGCTTGCTTCTAGCTTTACAGCGCACATGCGCTTTAAAAGCGTATGCGCGCTGATTTGAGACGGTTGGTTTTGGGATATGATTGGGTCTCCCGTGCCGAAGTTCTCAGGCAGAGCGGATGGAGTATAGATTAGCAGAACAGCTCGAGCCAATGAGGCTGAAATCTTGTGAATGGTTTAGAGATCGTCACGTGACCAGATTTCTGTTCTGGGCTCGTTTTTAGGCCAACGTGTGAATCCAAAGTAAAATAAAATCGCCGATGAAGTGGACCAAAGTATATTATATCCACATTTATCTGAGCCTTTTAGAATAAAACTTTATTTTAAATTTCTGACATTAATGAGATTTTGTTAACTTTTTCTACTAGTAAAATGTTATATTTGAGGCAAATTTGTCAACAACAACCCATACAAAACATGTCGTGATAAATGTTGATTTAGTTCTTCTTAAAGATGAAAACAAAAAAGTTGAACTTGTCATAAATGAGCTATGGTTTAAATAATTAATGTGTTTGTATTTTTTGCAGTTGTACATAGAGTATTTCTTTGCCTCAGAGTGTACCGCCTGTAGCAGGAGGGAGGGGGTATATAGGTACGCGTGTATATTTATGTTGGCAAAGTTTACTACCGCCACCAGGGGATCATCACAGTAGCGGAGGTGGCTGGCCGTCTCCTGACGTAGATCACTGATGTATAGCGATCCTCGGACCTTCAAAGAGGCTATTCACCCAAAACACATGGCGTGACGTCACACCCGTCCCTAGAAACATTCTCCTACAAAGGCAATAGTTACGCGAGCGGGAGTCGAGCCGGGACCCCAAGTATATGAGACCCCCTAGTGTCGGTTTAGTTTATTGCGGTCTTTCAATAGTCCGCACTAACATGGGCAATACGGACCTAGGACTTGCAAACCTTTAAGCTGAAGGTGTAGGAAACGTGAGTTAAGGGAAGTGTTTTTGCAGTTTTTATAGCGAAACAAGTTTTTTTTATCAAAATAAATAAAATATTACTGCAATGTAAATATATTTTAATTTTCTTCTTATGGTGGAATCAAAAGTTGTTAAATATCTTGTTTTAAGTATAGCTCTATTAGATGAGAAACTTTTTAAATTAAGAGAAAAAATTGTCATTAAATTTTAGGATACCCTTGACAGATATTCAAGAAAATGTTGATATCACTATGTGAAGAAAATTAAACTATGTTTCTCCTGGAGAAATATTTTATTTATTTTGGCCCAAAAAAAAGTTTTGTTATAAAAACTTCAAAAACACGTCTTTTTTCGAATCCGCTACATCCCCACCATAAGATAAAGCTCACCTTATCACTGCTTCTAATCTAGGATATGCTTTAAACAGGATTTTCTAGCGCTTAAGAAATGGTTATCCTGGAAAACAAAGAAAAATAGCTTGCATTAATATTATCTAAAAGATAAATTTCATTTGCAAATTTTAATATTTTAACCAAAAAATGTTCAGAGTGAGAAAGATCCAATTTGGAAGAAGACACTATGATCTGTGGTTTTCTTCAAATTCAAACGAAGACTACTCGAATAAATATTCCCATGTGGCATCATAGTCGTTAGATAAGGTCCGTTCTATTGTTATTCGAGTATGGAATCTACAGAAGAAAGGAACGCTTATAAAATCAGGACTCCTGCATGAAATATGTGAACGTCCCTTCCTACATCATTCAAATATAGTCCCTGCCGACAATGACATGCAAAATTTAGCAATAAAATGGAGACACTCACTCTTTTCCACTGTATTAGCAACATCTGATAAATGTATAATTTTTCTAAATATTCAGAGTAATTTTAATATAAAAACAGTTATATTTAATAAATGCAAGTTAAAAAAAATCCAAACGTAGAGCATGATATTTTTTATTTGGGTGTGTGTTAGGCACGCGGTGGCTGGTAGGGGGTGAGGGAGGGGGGTGAGGGGCAGAAAGAGTTTTTCTAGTAGGAATTATTGGTGAAATTGTAAGGGTGTTTTGCAAAGCTTTATAAGAAATTGCAGCGAGTGGAGTGTCTAGAAAATATAACACTGTTTGTCTCTAAAAGCTATTTAATTAAGGTTTTCACGGTTTTTAGAAGCATTTCCTTATACTTGAAAGATTTATTTTTAGATAATTCCCAACATATTTTTTTTAATTTACAAAAAAAAATATTTAGCTTACATCAAATATAAAAGAAAGCAACTCTATACAATTAAGCATATATGAAAGGTGTGATTATATAATCAGTCATCTCCCAATATTCGCCTTTCATATAGCTATACTTAGTTGTATAGCGTTGTTTTCTCCCATATTTGATTCGTTTGGAATGTACAATGTTTGTATCATCTACTAATGGCAGTATAAAACTACAACCGAGTCACCGATGGTTGTGCTATCAGTGATTGTTCTTAGTAGCCGATGATATTTACACGTCCATCACAGATTCTGCCTTAATATATGAGTGAAGAATGACCCTGAGCACGGGACGATCCTTTGATAGCTCAGTGTTAGGGCATCGGTACGCTAAACCAAAGGCCCAACTCCCGTGCCCAAGCGTCATTATAATATTGATTCAAAACAATAAAAATAAAGTACATAGTCTATTGCCGATAGGCGACGATTTTGTTTTTATTTGGGTGAGCGCGAATGACAATGTGTAACCATCAAACAAATTTTGGGTGGGTACCCAGGTAATTCCTCGTTCTTGAACTACTGCATCAATCTCGATTGACACAAGTTTGAGTAAAACAAAAATATTCAAGCGATACATCTCCGGAATAATGACTGGGGCAGAGAGAGGGGAGGGGTGAAACGTTTGAGGAGGAGCGGAAAAATTCCTCGAAGGATGATTTGTGTCTAAAGAATGTATTTTCTCAAGAGGTTTATTCGGGGGAATCTCCTACCAACAGCAGTGGTATTTGTCGTTAAGATTGTCGACTTGTATCTTAGGAATGTGTGTCTTCGTCCCAATTCCTTGTGTTCTGAAGCGGTCATTACCTTGTATCTCGGCCAAGGACATCATCAGGAGATTATGACAGGCGGAAGGACATGGCCACAGAACAAATAAAGAGAGATGCACTGACAGAAACAAAGAGGTTGATGACCTTCGCGTTGGATACCAACAGAAAAGTGTGGTTTTGTCGCATCTTAGCTCCCCAGTTGCAATGACATGGTTGCTTTAGAGAGTGGAAATAGGAAAAACCTGGAAAAGTCGGGTAAGTCTTTGATATAAAGGAAAACAGTGAAATGTCAGAAAATTTAATAAGAAATAAGGAAATGCCAAGGAATTTAAATACCTGACTAATTCTGCACTTAAACGTTTAAAGAAAGGCAAGGGATTTGGTTTCTCAAAGTTAGCAAAATGTATTGCCTATGTATGTTTATTCTAACATGAGATGGATGTACACTGTTTGTTTTATAACATATTTACAAAGGAACACTGATAATACCTAAAACATTAAATAATGGAAAATAACTTATAATGTTTATATTTAGTAGCCTCTAGGATTGTTTTAGAAAATACGTGATAAATGCAATAAATGAAAACATTGTCATTCACCAACAAAAAAAAAATGTTAAAAGAGGTTAGGCCAGTGATGTATTTTAAATGTCTGGAAAAACTGGAAAAATCTGAGAATTTTGAATTAAAAGTTTTGTAACCACCCTGAATGAGATATTCGAACCTGTAAACCTCTCAATTATTGTGGAAGATCTAATATGAACGTTGTGATGTAGATATTAATGTGTAAGTAACTAAATACTGACGATAAACCAGTGGGCAGTATGACAGACTAGATAGTTTCCGACTCTTCTTTCACGCAAATACGAGTACACTTCCTTTAAATTTGAGCTTTCTGTCTGCATAACCAACAATAAAACCATTTAATATCCTACTATTAAATAAAAACTTCTTTTTAGCACCAGGTTGTACTCATAAAAACAATCATATTGTTTTCTGACGCTATAAATGTATTTTAATATTTCAATGTTGTATTGATAAAATCGTTTAAAATTAAATGGTCTCCGTCAGTTCCATTATTTTCTAAAGAATTAAGAAAACAGCAACCCGATGCGACGTCTTGTTCGAGCCGTATTACCTACTTAAGTTAGGTGTTATCCCTGGAGTAGGGCGCGCTCTAATATAGATGCACCAATACTCATATGGAGAGAGGATGTAAGAACGACAATGTTTGCGAGGGAAGCGGAGGGAACAATGCACATAATCATAGATCAAGCTTTGGCCTCCTTAGTCAAAATAAAACATGTAAAACTACCTTTGCCTCTCTCACATTTAAGCCCTCAAAAAAGGTGATTTAAGCTCTCCACAAGAGCTCCAGTATTAACTTACCAAAATAACAGCAAACAGACAAATGAAAAGAGGTAAGAAGTCTGTTCAGATACCAACCTGAAAAAAGAAAGAATCACAATACTTTATTCCGTAAACAACTTTAGAATAACACTTTTTTTTAAATGCACGTTTAAATAGAAAGAAGTATTTCTTTGTGGTTCTGCAAATCAAAGTTTCAATGGTACTATTTTCGACTTGAGGTAATGTACGAAAACCCTAAATTTACTTTTTTTTTGTTGGTAACATTAATGCTTAGATAACGAGAATGTAAGTACAGTTCAATTTTCATACAAAGAGTTCATCTGCCATCTAGAAAAGTTACTAAATCTTATTTTATGCATTCATACATCAATTCAAGTAATATGGAGCTTTCACTTTTGATATACGTATATTAAAAAAACGTATAAAATAGATATAGTAAAACGTTATTAAGGTTGGCCGTAAAAAAATACGTTTGTATTTTCTATTTCCCATTAAAATTGGACTGTACAGTAGGAACATAGATATAACTTTCTCAATGAAATGCAGTCTTTGTAAATGTGAGGTCATACCATTGTGCTAATTGACATTTTGTTATTTCCCGCGTGATAGCCAAGAAGTAGTTTCTTGTGTAAAGGCACCCTTGCAGCGCGGAATCATTCTGAGGGCGGGGTGAGATACGTTGCCAGAGAACAATATGGCAGTGACATAATTTGAACTTCAACGAGGCTTTGAACGGAATAACGCTGAACTATGTCATAATTTCAGAGACATAAATGCAAATTTCAACATTTTGATAATCTATGTTAGTAACTTAGGAGACAAAGGTGGAGGTAAGAAGATGCTAAAAGAATATTGAAAATATATTAAATAAAAGATTGATTACCATCCTGATATATAGAACATAAATAGGACTTGGTTTAAAATAAAGTTTTTTCAAGTAACTGGGTGTAAGATAATACGTATTTCTTTTAGTAGATGTAAAAGTACACAGCTTTATGTATATCCATATGTAATGCAAGCGCCCTTCAAGGAAAAATAGAATTTATCGTTATTGTCTATAAGTCAAGTCAAAATAGGGTTTACAACCTTAATATAGTTCACGTTTACTTAGGACTAAGAGGGTTTTTCAGTTATACAAGCGAGAAGAGAAGCATATATGCTAATTGATTAAAGAAAATGGACATACGTCATAAAAATGTTAGTTGTGTCTTTGATAGTTTTTTTTGATTAATATTTTTAACTGTAAAACTCATACTAATTAAGTTTTTAATGGAAAGGGTTTGTATAGAAACATTTTTTGATTAAAAATTCCTTAAAAGGACATGTATATTTAAAATTGAAATCTATTTTTAATCTAGCTTGTATTTGTAAAAAAAAACAATGGGGTGAAAGCGTAAGAGTTGTTTATATTTATAATAGAATGAGGAAAAGTATTTTAAGGAGATAAACAAGCAAACTAGGTCAAACAACTTCTTTCCGAGCCATTATAGCGAGGGGCAGTAGCGCGCGGATTCAAATAGATTGTAAGAAGGGAGATTCAAGAATGTATGACTTGGAATGCAACCCCCACAGCACCCGCTCTAAATCTGCTTAGTACGCAACAACGTTAAAGCAATAGTTATGAGGGGGAAAACACTGTATATTCATTTTTTAAGCGCTTTGTCCTATACTGAATTTCAGATAAATACAAATTTGTTATATTGTGATACTCGTACGGTAATAATGAATAAGAAGTATATATTTTCCATGAATGAAACAAATTACTATATTATAAATGTAATTATAAAGGAGTTTGGATAAAAATAATTTCTCAACTAAGTCGATACGCGGACATTATATAAATGTAAACAAAAAAGGTTATTTTGAGTCAGAACGTTGTTGCTCCTTTGAATGTGTATACATACAAAGAAGTCGCTAGCAAATGATCGTAAACTTTTGCAAGGCGTTGAGGTTACAATATAAGTTACATGTTTCATCGCTAAAAAGCAATAGTCTGCCAGGCGATTAATAATGTGTACTTCACCCCTGATCCCCCACTAAAAGTCACCTGACTTGTTTGGCACATGAAATGATCGTTTGACATTTGTTTACCAGGAAGACAAACACCGGCAATTCTGGCGGAATGATATTTGCTACGGAATTATAATAAATAATTTTTTATTTCCAAGGCTTTAATTCTTGGTCTATGTATGTAAAAAGGACCTTATCTGATAGCTGGAAAAACTGATAGATCTACTTTCAGGTATTCATATGTCGACTCATGTTATCTGTGGCTTTCCGATTTGATAGATAGTAATCCTACAAAATAGCACTAACAAAACAATAAAATGTTACTAATTTTGGTCGCAAGAAAAGTACTTGCGTTTTCTACAGGGCCCCGCCTATGAAAATCGGATTGTACATATAATGGTTACCCCACAATTTCCAACTAATGATGATATCCTATCGAGATAAGCTCGGGTCCATTCCAACACATCTTGAAATATATGAAAACTTTAGCGATGCGAGATATCATAAAACCCGATTATGCTGACAACTTTGTAACATGTATCTTAGCCGATATTTTTCAGAAACGGAAGAATAGAGTTTAAAAAGAAGACCTATACCCATTTAATTGTGTTTTGGGTAGTTAAAAAAAATACTATTTAATCCAGATTGAGTAATGTTGATACAGGCCCTACCTAGTCTCTTGTATAAATATAAATGCTCTCAATGAATTATTGTTGTAGCTATTATTATTATTATTATTATTATCATCATCATCATCATCATCATCATCATCACGTCTTACTACCTATTCAGGCTATACGCGTATATGATAATTACTCTAACGGGGTTGGACAGAGGAAGAAAGCATTTTAGAGGTAATCTACCTGGAATTGCGAGGAAAGAGAGTGGGAAACCATTGAGGGAAAACCACCCTCAGTTGACCCTACTGAGATTCTAACCCCGATATTCCCGTCATCAGCAGGCCAGTCTAACACGAGAGTGACGTCTTGGGCCATTCGACCCCTGAAGTGGGTCTGACAATGTAAAGGGATTAATTAATTAATCAAATTTAACTAGAGTAAATGTAGATTTACAAACTTTTTTTATGAAAGCTCAGTGAATAATTTATATGCATTTATTATAAAAACAGTCCCATATATTAAGTTCATTAAAATGTTTGGATAGAGGTTTTTGTGACGGTTTTGAGAAAGCAGGTTGGATTATTATTTTAGTAACTGTGGAAGGCTCGTATGTAAAGAATAATCACATTTGGAGGAAGACAACATTAACAACAAGTGAATAAAATCACGTTTATTGCAATTAAAAGAAGACATAGCATAATCATATCTACCTATAGTACCTATAGTAACTTTTGACAGATAGTCTGTCACTTTGTTTATTAGTGCATATAAATGAATATAAGAAACATTAATGCAAGCAAAATTATGGGAGTTCTCATATCTAAATGAAAGAACAAAAATGTTTTGATTCCTTACAATGCCTCAAAAAATAGGCTTATTTGTGACGATGCTAATCTAATTATTATTTAAGATTTTATACCCCTAGTAAGAAACTGTTTCAACGCCAAGGGATTATTTTTGGTATAATATTAAAAACCTTTTTGTTATTTAAAATAAAAATAGAGAATTGACTACGTAAAAGGGTTTGGAATAGTATTTCCTACAAGTAAAATGCTATAAATTTGTTTTATTAAAATTGAAATAAAATACAGAGAATTGTGTTATCCAATATATATCTGTTACCTCAATTGTACTATATTAAATACTGGAATGATGAATTTTAAGGTTGTCTAATAAAAAAATATTATGTTACGTTAATTATAGAAGACGATTCTATCGGGAAAGATTGATGAGAATAGAGTAAGAGGAAGAAGAAAATTCGGAATGTTTAAAGACTTAAATAGAGGAAGGATATTGTGCAAGAATGAAGGAACACGCTCAGAATAGAGATGTCTGAGGATACAGTTTTATTGATACCCGTCTACGGTCAGTTTCAAAATGATGTTAATTATATTATAGCAACTATACTAATGTATGTGCCTGACCAGACTATAAGACCTTTATTAGATTAATTAAAAATAACATTAAATAAGTGAAAATAAAATTTTTCTTCCTAAACGCGTCCTTTTGGATGGGCTTGTAGTATTTAGTGCCCTGCCCAAAGTTAAGATACTTTGTAAGTCATGTACTAATAATTCAAATTATATACCTTGACCTATATGTTTCGAGGATATAGATCACTGTTCCACCAAAGTACACGCCTCCGCATGTTTGTTTTTTTCTAAGGAGCACTTCTTTACTCAGAGGTCGTAGCCTATTACGTCCTCGACTTTTCCTTTACAAGGATTTCTTCTTTGCTCCTCTCGCCCTGTTCCTTTTTGGAATGTTTCAAAAGTATATTTTATGATAATATCTCCTTAAGTAGTCTGAAGGCTTAAGACCTCTTTTAAAACTGGTACCGGCATCAGATGGCTACGTGAATGGACATGAGAAAGAAAAAAGTTAGTAGGGAGTGGAGAAGATCAGGCACTTAGTAGAACACATCAACCAAGGAATTAAAAAAATTTTAATCACACTATCTAGAGCCAGTAGTGGTTAACGACTGGTTAGTGACTTAAACTATCTGAGGCAGAATTAGGAGGCTGATTGAGGAAATGTACCAGCTTTCGATTGGAGAGAGGCTGTTGAACAACAATCTACTGCTTCCATCTCCATCATCATATTTTGATGCTTTAAGATGGGGGTGTAGTGAACGCGAGTTAAGGCCAGTATTTTAGTATTTTTCATCGCTAAACTTTTTTTTGGTCAAAATAAATAAACTATTTCTCCAGTACAAACAGAGTTTAATTTTCTTCACGTGGTGACCTCAACAGTTCTTGAATATCTGTCAATGGTTTCCTGGAATTTAATGACAACTTTTTCTCTTCATTTAAAATTTTTCTCATCTAATGCTGCTATGCTCATGAAAGATGTTCAACAACTGTTGATATCACCTTGTGAAGAAATTTTAACTATGTTTCTATTGGAACAATGTTTTATTTGTTTTGGCAAAAAAAAAAGTTTTTCTATAAAAACTGCAAAAGAAATTTTCTTTTCTCGCGTCCACTTCCACCTCAACTTAAATAACAACATGCTAATATCTTAAATAGGAACACTAACTCATACAGTTAAAGTAAAAGTACAAAATCTTGGTGAACGGGGTTTATAAACGTGTTTTCAGAGTGGAAAAATAAATTTTGACACATCATTTTAGAAAATAATTGTTTTATGAACGGCTATACTTTAGTTAAAATAGGTTGGGTTTTTTTCCCCCGTTCCTTAGTACCATTCAGGATATAATCGTAGGCCTGAATATTAATTACGCTAAAGTGGTAGTTATGAGGAATATTGAATTTATAAGTGCTCTACCCGCATTTGCGTGAGAAACCATTTAAGAAAAAACACTCTCAACACACCCGGCCGGAACACGGACCCCGACCTTACCATCATCGGAAAACTCAACTAGTTAAGCTTGATACTAAGACCAAGTGCCCACCGATGTGGGTAGAAAGGAGTTACAAACTCAGTAATCCCTAATAGTTGTCTTCAAATAATTACTTTAGTCTAAAACTCCATGGAATCAGTCTGCAATATGGCCATACAGAGCAAGGGGCCACCATCTGTCGGAGAAGATAGTGCCAACTTCCACGGATAGAGGGTGTCTTGTGGTAAGCATAACGAGCCTCCGGCCGTTAATCTCAGAGCCACCACTCTTACATTAATATAGCTACTCATTTGTCCTAACGAGGCTGAAATGACCCCGTTCCAGACTAAATAATTCAGAGAAAATCTGGAAATGCCGGTGCTCGAACCCGAGACCTAGATCTGTCAGGAAATCTGACTACTAAACGACAAAGGCCATTAAATAAATTGTTATTAAAATATTTTGTTTCCGTATATATCCACCTCTATTTAACTATAAGCATCTTCAAATTGAGGTTATTTAATTGATTTTAGCGGAATTCTAGACACTTGTAGCAAATAACGATTATTATTTTTATCTCAAGGAAAGTTAAAGTTACTGCAATTCAAAAGAGAAGATTAACTTTCCCATTTAATTTGCTTAAATATTAATTTGAAACGAATTTTAAAAACCGACAACGTGCATGGAAATAGTTTTAAGCTTTTTAAAAAATGACATATATATCAATATCTTAACAATATTAAAGTAAGAAGAGCAAATATGACCTTTAAAAACCCTTACTCCCAGCAATTTCTTTAAATTCAAACCTTTTACTAAAAATATTTAACTTTTATATTAATGTAACGATTTTATAAAGTCAATTTTCCATATTTTGTTATAAATTACATACTTTGTCACCAATTATTGAAAATTATTCGTGGCGCGTCAACATAAAATAACATCAACACGACTGCACGTCGAAAAAGGCGTGAATCTCGTGTAATTTTGTACACCTATGACGAAAAGGTCGGGGATCGAATCCCAGCTCGGTGTAACGTGGTCGTTTTCCCTAAACGATTTCCACCTACCTTTCCACGAAACTTTGGGTACACTTGCTCTGAATTTTACCTTCCTAATCCCTAGCCCATGTACGGACAGCACTGAAGAGTAAGTAGTAAGACG
Source organism: Timema bartmani (assembly GCA_902151455.1). Classification (NCBI taxonomy): domain Eukaryota; kingdom Metazoa; phylum Arthropoda; class Insecta; order Phasmatodea; family Timematidae; genus Timema; species Timema bartmani. The sequence continues at coordinate 557,882 of CABFWB010000037.1, forward strand.
TGGTGTAAGAAATCCATCAACACGCTATTATCACTATACAGGGTGTATATTAATTGGTGTCAAATATTCTAGGGAAATAATTCCCATCAACCAAACATTAAGAAAAGTTCATGTAAACATGGGTCTAGAAAAGTTAAAAAAAAAAATTGAAAAAATAGTGTCGTCCTGCTTCTATGAATCCTTTGAGCTTGTGTTCTATGCTTTGTCGTACTTTGCTGAATACACCTGAGGCGTATAGTATTTGATCAGATTCATTTATGATACGCTCTCTTAAAAACTCAATATAAGGCACAGGAGTTGCGTAAATAATGGACTTAAATATCCACAGAGATAAAAATCCATCGGGGTTAAATATGGTGATTAGACAGGCAATTCAATAGATCCCCCCCCGTCTAATCGATCTTTAAGGAAAACTCTAAAACTAAGCATTTCTAGACCCATGTTTATTTTAACTTTTCTAAATATTTGGTCGATGGGAATATGCCCTTAAGAGTATTTGACACCAATTAATATACACCCTGTATAGTTACTAAATAAACCATCATTACAGTAGAGCCCAACGTTTAATAAGACAAAGCAATTGCGAACGTGCCTAAACAAACTGTACCAAGTAAAAAACATCGTGGTTCACGGGCGGATCGGTGACATTGGCGCCGCGAGTGGACAAGCAGTGACGGATCGTCTGTCACTGGGCCAACCAATATGGAGGAATCGATAAATCTTCCCACTTCTCCCAGGAGGATATAAGTTTACAGTGTCAGTCCCAAGCCAAGGTTCAATGCCGACAAATAGACCTGCAGTTCAACGTGCCTCTAGGCAAATAGGTGTCGCTTTTTATTATTTGGAGGAAGCCGGACGGATCCATCAACACTCTAAAGTTATTAAATAAAAATAACTTTGGTACCAAGTGAATAATATGAATGATAAAATGGTAGACAAGGAAAAATTAGACTAGACGATAAACATTCCCAGCTGCAGAACAAGTCCGAAAGAATCTATACTCCAATTTTCATAAGGGGACCTGTTAGAAAATATAAACATATTTTTTGTGACCAAAATTGATAAATTTTACTTTTTATTTTATAGGTACTGATAATATAGTCCATACATCACAAGTGATCGCTAAGCTGCATCTATCTTCTTCACATGAATCCAACTTTTCACTCATGGTGCCGGCAGCACGATGAAATATATTGGCCGATGGGGAAACAACTAGCTTGTAATCCAACTAGGGCAGTTTGTTTCAACTATAGTATGATTTTGGTAAGAATAACAGTATTTGGTAGTTATTAAACTTACTAATACAATTTTAATATATTCATACATAAAGTAATATGATCTGCAGCTGTCACTTTTGATATCAATACCAAAAAAAGTAATACTATTAATAGGCCTATAGTAAAATATTATCATCATTGACCACAAAAATATGTTTGTACTTTCTAAAAGGTGCTCAAAATGTAAATTCGTAAGAAAATCCAGATATATATATATATAAATTCACATAATATATAGTTATTCTAACTGATATGTATTCAAGATATATAGCTATTCAAACTGTTTGAATGCATAAATTTACCTGTAGGCATATGCCAACTTTCAGGTTTGTTTATTTAATTTGATATATAACTTAAATTAGAGAAGTTACTAAGAGAGTTTGTTCCGAGGATATATATAATATATATACGTTGCAAGACTTAGTAAAAATCATCAATGCTAAAACCATTAAATTTAATAAATACGTAACGGAGAGATAACTAAATACATTGTATACAAAAAAGAATAGCCACGCAAAAAATTCGGAATTAAATTCAATGAAAAGTGCTGAGAAACTAGTAGAAGACTTGGTGGCATCTTGCTGCCTCTTTTGGAACCGAGCTTGTCCAGAATTAATCTTCGCGCACTTTCTTCGTTCCCCACGGGGACTCTAAACAAAATTACCACCGGAGCTAAAAACTTGCGATGAGACTCATTGTTGCCGAAGGAGTTATTACAGTCGTCTGCTGCTTGGTTTCTTTTAAATTGAATTGTAAAAAAGAAAAAGTTCCGCGAACGAGTTGTCGACGGTATATTATGTACTTGCTGACTGAGGAGCGCACAAATTGTATTATAGCGAGATATATAAATCCATTCAGAGCTATATTCTGGTTCTACTAAATTAATTTTGATCCTATTTCAAATCTAGTTTGTAAGCTCAGGCTACTTGGAGAAGGTGAAGTGTGATTCTATTGTGTGTCATCCAAATTTGCAGAAGTGTAATAATGGCGCTATAGTTAGTAAGAGACAGCGAATCAAATTTAAAGCCAAGAATACAAATATTTACTGCAACCAGCAACATGTTTATAAATGACATCACGGCCATAGTTTCTTTCTAGTCGGAGTTTTTTTTAAGCTTCTCGTCTTACTACCTGTTCAAGTTATACGCATGTGTACTAATTACGATAATAAGTTAGGGGTAATGTTGAATTTAGAGGAAGTGTACCTGGATTTGCGTGGAAAAACCACCCTCAGTACACCCAACTGGGATCAAAACCACGATCTCCCCGTCATCGGCAGTTTAGTATAACACGAGAATAACGCAATATACCATGCGGTTACTGAAGTAGATTTAGTCAGTGTTTCTCAAACTTTTTCCAATTGATCACTTGATGAGCGTTCAATGCTATTCATCTTTAAATTTTGGTTTAAGAATTTTTTGAAACTGTTCAAAACATGATAACCCACATCGGTGGGTACGCGCATTATACGTCAGGATTTCGGTCTGGTGTATTGAAGGTGGTTTTAATTAGACAGTTTTCTACTACCTTTACACACAAATGTCGATAAATTTCCTCCAAATTCCATCTTCACCATCCGGAATCCCAGGCAAGTAATTCAACGCAATAGATTTATTTATATATATATATATATATATATATATATTAACATTTTCCAAATAATTGTTGAAGAATACGAAGTGTGTATATAAGATCGAAATATCTTTTTTCTTTAAACATGGCGTCAGCCCGCAATCCAATTATACCGACGAGCAACTGCCATCTGTTGGTGAAGATAGTGCAAACTTCTGCGGATGTAGGGTTTTATATGATCAGCACAACGAACCCTCCAACCAGTAATCTCAGTTTTCTAGACAGAAGTCGCTCTTTTTTATTGAATTAGCTTTACATTTTTGTTCTCACGAAGTTAATTTGAGCCCGGTCCAGACTCACTGCATCTCAGAAAATATGGAAGTGCCGAGGGTTGATCCCGGGAACAATGGATCTATGGCCAGGCACTCTAACTATTAGACCACATAACGATAAAAGGATAATTAGAATATTGGGGTTGTGTAGTTTGGACTAGGCTTTAGAAATAAAGGTGTAACGTTACCATCTTAGAAATAAGGTGATGACAAAAGTCGGGACCTAAAGCATTTCAAGGAGCTATTTAAACACCGACTGAACTAGGCAGAATTTTACTTTAGTTTCTTATTTAAAAAAAAACATTAGCTCAAGGCGAACGGTCTAGACACTAGTCTACACAAACAGAAGGGAGGCGCTTGTTTAAGGGTAAATAAACACGAGATGCTTTTATTCCAACTATTTGTGTTCAATTGGATCGAATGCGTCTGAAGCGAACGCTGATAAGCCACCAATCACCGAGGAGCTTTTTTTTTGTTTTCTTGATCATTTACTATAGTAGTTAGTGTGATTAAAGTTTTCCAATCTATCACTACAACAAATTAAACTATTCTCAAAATCAGGGATGGTTCCGTTCGGTTATTTGGTGCCCTGATTTCACCAATAAATAATTTAACAACCAAAACGGTTCCCAGATTCTCAGTTATATGAGTTTGTATTGGCTATATATACAAACATTGTTTACCTCATGTACAGTCAATACCCGCTTCAGTGACCAAATTGTCTAAGACGTCACTCTTGTGTTAGAATGGCCTGCTGATGATGGGGAGATGAGGGCTCGAATCCCGATCGGGTGTACTGAGGTTGGTTTTACCTAAATATGCTACCACTTTCCTTTCACGCAAATGGGAATACCTCTAAAACGCTTCTTTTGTCATTCCTGCCCCATTAGAGCAATACCATATATACGTATAGCCTAAACAGGTGGTAAGACAGGATGATTAAAACAAATATATCATTACTGCCCGGATTAAGAATTTTGAAACTATTCATATTATGGAGAGATGAACAGAAATTGAGACAGTACTGTTTTAGCTTAGTGCATGTAATTTGTGAGGAATTTAGAACCAGGAACCGGTGAACTAATTATTAATGGTCGTGCTCCTATTCCCGGCCACTTAAATAATATTAGTGACTGGGTAGGGAAAGTGGTAAGGCCCCTGGCTCTGAAACAATAAGTCGGGGTTCAAGGCCTAGCCGGATACATTAAATTGTTTCCCCTCTTAATTTGGTTCTCATTTATTTCTCCAGGAGAATGATTGTGAATTTTCTTAAATTTCACCTTTAGTTAGGTTTTTACATGCCAGCACACTATTATTTAAACTTTATAATAATAATTATAATAATCATCATAATATAACAAATTTGGTAGCCCTATAGATTCACTCATAATTTATTACTGATACATACAAAGTACTTTCCATGCATATTTCAACACCATTTTATTTCCAGTCTTAAAAAAAAGTATTTGTGTATTCACGAATACTAATCAACTTATTTACATATCTATTCACTAATTAGTGGTCATATGACTGTTCTAATCGCACTGAGCCCAGAGAGTACCGAAAGCGCACCTAGTCATTCTATCAAAAGCGCACAAAGAAAAAAACAACTGCATAACGTGGCAACATGGCAAACATGTTGTGCACACAGCGATGGCAGTAATGAGCTATCACGATGAGAGTGTAACTCTCCAAAATATAATCGGCAAACGGTGATAGATTTTCATTATTGGGTGTTAGGTTGTATTAGGTTAGGCTAGTTCGGTGTCAACAAACGGTGTTTCCAATGGTGCGCTTTTGATGCCCTTTCCCCGTGCACTTACGATATACTTCAAAGCAGGTAAACAAATTCGGCCTGTGCGCTTTCAGTACGTTGCCACCGAGTGATGCAGTGACCCAATCAGGGTGTCCAGCCGAACTTTACTTTTTTTCAGATAGATATTAAGTAGACTATCAATATTAGAATATACTACGAAAATAATGTTTTAAAATCACAGATTAATATTGTGGTTTTTTTTTCCTAGATACAAACACATTATGAAATTGTGTCACTCAATAAAGGGACTAAACGATTTCTGCCTCTTGGGAAATGGACTATTTTAAGTTAAAAATAGATTTCAGTAAAATCGTATTGAGCCATTAAAAAATTTCCTCAAAGAAGAACGATTTAAAATAGTTGTGAGACAGAGTCATTCTTAGTTCTTTCTACTTAAATTGTAGGCCTGATAAAATTTCGAGTATGTGAATAACCATGACTCAACTCTGGCTAAAGACACGTGGCAGAAGGGTGGAAAGGCACAAAACTCACTTGTTGACCTTGAGAAGTGATATTAGTCTGCTCAACAGGGACAATGGTGTGAAAGTGATTCCAGGTTGGTATTAACAGGAAGGAAAAGTGTTATTTTGACTATTGTGAATCAAAATATGAGACTTTTTATAGACAAAATGTAAAAATTCCTGAAATTTAATGAAATTCCCTGACTTTTCCATGACTTTTCCCTGACAATTCCCTGTTTTACAGGTTTTCCAGGTCACTGGACACCCTGCCAATATACACACATATGGCCCACTCCCCTCTTCCACCCTAAATTATGACTACATGGAGAGGACGCGCACCGCATGCCCCACGGAATATGAACAGTGAGGAAGAGAATCGAGCAAAGTGGGAGGGAAAGGGAATAATGTAGGTTAATGTCGCTTTCATTATCCCGACGGTTACATATTATAATCTACTCTCTCCATCTTGCATAATTTTATAGCCGCTGTGGTTTGGTTAATGGAGAAGATTCTCTAATCAACTGTTTCCTTTGTCCTTACGGGTTAAAATTCCTTTACCCTCTCAAAAAAATGTTATAGTTTTATTTTACCACAACATTTCTAAGTTTTTAAACTAACTATTTTTTATCAAATACTTTATTTTGTTTAAAGTATCTGTTCATTTCGTGTTATTTTTAAATTAGATTACTGTACGTACTCCATCTAACCTGTGAGGTATCAGTCATACCTTGACTAATTTCACAATCACCATCCTATAAATGTCACCATAGTGAAACGAAGTAAGGTAAATCTATAGTCAATTTTTTTCTTGGAAAAAAATATTTATTTTGCGGCCAAAGTATTAATCATTAATAAGAAGATAAAATAAATTTATAAATAATTTATAAATTATTTTTAGCACCATGTCTTACTACCCGTTTTGGTTATACGCTTATGTTCTAATTACGCTATTGGTTTAAGGGATTAGGAAGGTTATGTTTAGAGGAAGTGTACCCGTATCTGGGTTTGGGAGAGTGGAAAACCGTTTTGGAAAAACCACACTCAGTACACTCGATCGAGATTCGAACCTCGATATCCCCGTCATCGGCAGTATAGTATAATGTGAGAGTAGCGCCTTATACCATGCAGCCACCAATGCGGGTTATAAATAGTTACCAACCTATTGCAATGCAATATTTTGTTCCGCAGCAAGTAGTCATATAGTAGGTCTACATTATAATATTTAAAATTATAATGCAGTTTTATGAAGATTAAAGAGGTGTGTTGAGAAAATAATACCAATGTTGAATTTGTTGAATAATTTAGTACAAGACAAAATAATGATGAATAAAGTTAAAAATAATCAGGCCTATACAATAAAATGTTAAACGTTAATGTTATAAATACTTTGTGCTTAATAAAACACTGTGGGAAACAAACCTTGATACAGTAGTATACATTTTAAGTAAATACAAAATAAAATTTAAAACGGTGAGATTATTACTTGTTTAACAAAACCTAAGAGTTCGATTATTATAATGAAGATTCAGTTAAGTTTTAATGAGAAAATGCATAAAAATGACAATTTCTTAAAATGAATTAAAACGTTCGTATTATTTTCATATGAAGATAAAAGTGTTTTAAATAACATACTGTATAATATAACAAATTCATAACTTTATTCTGTTCCACGTACAAGGTAAATAAGATTTTTTTTATGTTTCCTTGTAGTCCCCATTGAGCTTTTAATGTATATTCTGTTTTACATATCACTAAAGGCTGGCAAATGTAGCTATATTTACTTTAATTGATACCTTTTTCATCCATATGCCATTAGTGTGACTAAGCGGATAGCCCGAATTGGTAGTATAATACATATTGCACACACACACACACACACACACACACACACATATATATATAATTATTTTATTAGTTATGTATATAATTATATGCAATATGTCTTATTACCCATTCGGGCTATCCGCTTAGTCACACTAATGGAAAATGGATGAAAAAGGTTTCAATTAAAGTAAATGTAATTACATTTGCATGGAAGTAAAGTGAAAAATCATTTAGAAACCTAGCTGGTATTTAAGCCCTGCTCTAACCCAGGCAAGACGAGTTTGACACCTTAATCCGATGCGCGCTCCCGCGTTGCATGCACTTCCTGAAAACCGCAGCCTGGCCGATGTGTCTGAGAAACGTCCTTGTGCCGTAGTTAGCACAGCAGGTTCATTCCCCATTCAACTCTCGTCCCCGCTGCCCCAGTCGTATATAGCACACGCACAGCAGTCCCAAAGTGTTCCACTTTAGAGGAGCAAACAGCCTTCATCAGCCGCGACCTCAATAACTCGTGATGTCCGCCTCTCGCGCGTGGATCTAGCCCTTACATCGCTTGTCTACTGTTTGTACTTGTAGGCTATACACCGCATGATACAAGTTCCTATGGTCCAATTGTCATAAGAAGGGCATCTTAAGAATTACAAACATTTTGTTTTAAATTTTAGGTCAACATTGGTAATGTTTTAACATATTATTGGAAATATATTGAACAGCGAAAGCAGCCATTAATAAGGCACACAGGACTAAAAATCAGATTAAAAAAAAATCAACTCTCAAAAATCCTATCTACTTTATTTTTCATTTACAAAAATCTAAATAAATTCACTCCCACACCTTTAATTAAAACCTAAATTAAAATCTAGAATTATCCAATATTGAATTTATATGTATTTATAATGTATATATATATCGATATTTGAGTTTTTAGTACGGCTTAAATGTTCTTACTTTTTAAATCTTAGTAGTTAATATCACCATTTTTATATCTAACCTTTTTTTTGTCTTGACAATAAAAGTCATATATTCACTGCCTTAAATACTATTTAAAAAAATTAATGTTATGATTGTTTTAGATATTTGTACACCTATTACATATTTCTATTCAATCACACTTTTTCTATTCAATTAATAGATAAATTGTATATTTCTAGCTATTCTTATATTATTGGTGTTATTTTATAGGTATTGATAATATCTATCCGAAATTACAGCTGCAGAAAACATTATTTAGACGGTAAAATTCTTGAAAGTAGTCCACTTTGGTGGTCGAAAGGTCTAAGGGAACATTCTCACAAATCACAATAGACTGGACTGCGGATGACCAGGAGATCTAGATTCAAATCCCGGTCGGGTGTAATGAGGTTAATTTTTTTCCTAAATAATTTTACACTATCTCCACGCCAATGCGGGTGCACTTCCTTTGAATTCAACCTTCCTAATCACCAACAAATTAGCGTAATTAATATATATGCTTATAGCCCGAACGTGTAGTAAAACAAAGTGCTATAAAAATATATCTATACATGAAAATAGATCTAGAAACTCTTTTAGCTGTCAGAAAATGCCATTTATATAGTAATTAGACTGTACCTAAAATAATTCAGTGTTTGTGTATCAGTTCGTTATATTATTATTATTATGATTAGCACCACGTCTTTCTACCCGTTCGGGTTGTACGCACTTTACGCTAATGTGTAATGGTAGGGTGATTGTGAGATTAAATGGAGGACCTACAGTTTAACGTGGGATCCGAACCACGGTGGAGGCCTGGCATTCCACACATTCACAAGTTGTGATTAATACACGTCTTGTCAGAGGTGAAGGAAGGGTTTGGCAATCAGATAAATCTGTGCCGGGACCGAGGATTGAACCCCGGAGCCTCAGCACAGAAGTCTGACACCTTACCCGCCGGGTCACCAGTTCGTTATACACGGTCTGCATTCTCTTTATGAAAACGTGGTAATATATTTGAAACACATGAAATCTATCTTTCAAATACTAAAGCTATTTAGAAAATAAATAAATAATAACACTCCTTTTATCTCAGTAAAATATGGTCGTTATTTTTAGTTTTTGTTTCTATTTTCCTCTTGACGCGGTGATAAAAAAAATCCCCTTCAAATTTTTCCGAGTGATGCAATGAACGCAAATCCTCCCCCTAAACCGTTCTGTTCACTCGTCAAATGGCACAGAGCCAAGCCGGGCTAGCAGTCCCCTCCTCCTTCGTCCCCCTCATCCTGTGTACCCTCCATGACGTATCTCAACATCCCTGGATGGATGGACCTTTCCTACGCACCGCCGGATACATGCTATACATACTACTCATATTCATAAAGGAACACATATAATATATGTTTAGCATCACTTCTTACTACCCGTTCGTGTTATACGCTTATGTACTAATTACGCTAATAGGTTTAAGGGTTATGAAGGTTATATTAATAAGAAGTGTACCCGCATTTTCTCTGAGAGTGGAAAATGATTTTGGAAAAAAACTTATTACTGCGTCTTACTACCCGTTTGGGTTATACGCTTAAGTACTAACTTAATTACTCTTATGGCTTAGGAATTGGGAAGGTTGAATATAGAGGAGGTGAACCCGCAATTGCGTGGATTAGGAGTGAAAAACCATTTAAGACCCCTCCCCCGCCCCCCAGACTGAGTTTCGAACCTAGATCTCCCCATCCTCAGCAGTTTAGCTCAACACGAAACTAGCGCGTTAGCTAACTACGCCACCGAGGTGGTTATTTTGTAAAAAAAAACACCCTCAGTACAACCGACCATGATTCTAACCTCGATCTCCCCTTCATCGGCAGTCTAGTTTACTGTGAGAGTATCGCGTTTTCTTAGTAATTAAGATAATTATTTCTTGCAGTATTGTTAACACCCCCTACCGATTGTAATAAATTCAATGATCAGCCAAAAGTGTGCATGCATGTGTTTATTTTCAAGCTCATAACAACCCTCTTATTCGCCCCCTAATTCTCCTCTCTATCTTTCTTCCTAAGCCAGAGATTCCCAAACTCTTTAGGCAAAGGAGACATGCTGGATCCTTAAAAACATTGTTTACACTAATCATAAACATTCAATAACGACAGTTAGCTTTAACAAACATAAAATTATACAAAAGACGGAAAATCTCACATGTTCTTAGTGCACCTTTGGCAAATGTCCTGTATTCATGTTTGAAAAATTGACAATCCTAATTAGTGATGCTATTTTATAATGTGATTTTTTTTTTATAAACTCGCCTTATGGAGCCTGAGATAACTTGTTTGAAAAACGCTGCTCTCACCTACCATTGAGAGCATACCACCGAATATTCTTCACCTCTGACACTCATAAAAATTAGACACCGTTGTCGACTTTACGTGGAAAGCGATTTGCACCTAAAAGTATTGAGTGGGTGTAAAAATAGTTTCAGTATTAATATCACTACTGCTATCAATATTATTATGAACCGTTTCGGTGGTCCAATGGTCTAAGGCGTCACTCTTGCAGTAGACTGGACTGCCAATGACAAGGATAGCAAGGTTAGAATCACCCAAGTTTGTTTCCTTTAGGGTTTTTCATTCTCCTTCTACGCAAAGGTGGGTACATGTCTTCTAAAAATCAACCTTCCTTATCCCTAACATATCTATGTAATTGGTTAATATGCGTATAGCCATAACGGGTAGTAATCAATACGTGGTGACAGAAATAATAATACTACCCGAACCATGATAGAACCGTCTTAACTAAAACTTACACTCACTAGTTTAATTTCTATAATGGCATGGCTTTTCTTGCGTGTAAAAAGTCTCTAATAAACTATTATGTATTATTAATATCTGCATAGCGAGAGAGAAGAACTTGACAAGCAATTTAATTTAATAATTGACTTCTAGTATAAAGGTCGTGTTCCTTCACGGCGAAACGAGATTAGTGCTTCAAACAATTTCACACGCGTGATGACTGAGGTCGGATGCAAACTGCAAAGATCATACGTCATCCACACGATGAAATCACCAGTAGATGTGTTCTTATGCGGTTATTAACGACTCGTTTAACACAATACTGAGCTTAATTATGTTGTTGTTTACACACCACCTGTGGTAAAGCGGATAGAGGCGCTAGTCTCGTCTAGTCCGGGGAAGTATGGTTTATAAACCTGGCCTGGCGTACTTAAGAGTAAGATTCTGGTAGGAAGGACGGTAAGTGAGTCACAAACGTCAGTAAAACGACTTTCATGTATTCATACCTCAAGTATGTGATTTACATCTTTAACTTTTGAAAGATATTATCAATACCTATAAAATAACATTAACAGTTGAGTAAAATGATAACAAGGTTGACGTCAAAAATTTATGTTTGTGTCTCCTTAAACTATTCTTCCTATAAGAGAATTTGCGGATACATCATATGGGATCACGTTAAAAAAAATTGTTATAGTTAATATTATGATAGGTATATGATGATGTGCACTTTTTTTCAATTTATTATTATTATTATTATTATTATATCATCATCATAGACTTAGAAAAATAGCTCAACTCTAGAAAAAACAAAACACCCACCCCCACTTAGCATTAAGTGAAAAAATAGTAGGACTACATGTTATATATGCACGTCTAGATATTTAATATCGACTTGGATTTAATATCGACTGGAATTTATTTCGCCTGGACTAAATTGAGAATGTGCATCTTTTATTGTCAAATCGCTGTGCAGAATATTTCTCTTCCTCCCCCAAATTCTCTGTACTCAGCCCACACACGACCCGAAATCTTCCTAAGATACCTTATCTTCATTCTTTAAACTTGAAGATGAAAGAAAATTCATTTGGAATACAGTCACTTTTACTAGAGTTATATTTAAGTTATTGTTTGGTTTAACAAACGCCCTGCTCAAAATGAGGACAGTTTATAATAAAAAATAAACTCCCACGTAGCCCCGACCTAATTTACCAAAAGCAATAGCACACCCCTCATTCTCTCTCACAAAAAAAAAAAATTAAGCTCTTTAACATTACTCTAATAAAGAAAAAGGCTTATCCTCGTTCCAATCCGACTATGTTCATGCCTATTTTTTTTGTAAATATCGCCTCTAGGTTTGTAGTCACGTGGCAAACTAATCATAGGTAACTTCAATTCACACTTTTCTGCCTCACCTCTCTCCCCTTGGGACCAACCAAAAAAACTTGCTAATTAAGTTTAGGTGGGCAGCCATTGAACGTGTCTTAAAATCTCACCCCACACAGGAATTTTTTATTTAAAAAAAAAGATGAGGAGGGGGGGTCGAGGGGGGAAGTAGATATTTAAAATACACAGTGAAATGTTTCTAAGTGTTCTTAGAGTTGGATATAATATTGGAATAACTGATCTGAAACCTCAAAATGTCCCTGTATCCACTCGCCTCGTAAATATGTTCTATAAATTTACATCACTTGTAAAAAAAAGTGGCAGAACATATTCGCCAGGCGGATGAATCTAAGGATAATATTAGTAACTTTTAAATTGTCTCAAAAGGCCCAAACTACTGTAAATGAACGTAACCATTTGGATGTTTCATTTTTACTTTCTCATATCAAGAGTAAGTATTGTGATCATCTTCAAAGCTATAATGTTCAATATGAGAACATGTGTGCGAATGTGTCCCACCATTTATTGTCTGTCTCTCACGTAAAAACTTTACAAACGAGATCTTCTAAAAGCCCGTGTTCTCTTCACAAATTAAAATGGCAAAAGACGAAACGAGGGCAAGTGATGACGTCATATATTTTAGGGCTAGTTCTCTTAAGTTATAAAAACACATTTTTTTAAATTTTGGTGACCATTTATAATATACAAGTGTCAACATAATACCTTTTAATTTACTATTTCATGCACTTTAATATCTCTTGTTGCCACAACCGCGATATGAAAACTTTAATAGTCTTATTATTTTTTGATATTCCAATAAGTTACGAAAAAGCCAATCATACAAATATCATTAAGGAAGTATTACCAAGAAAATAATTATTATTTCCATATTAACGATTTTCAACGAATGTTTACAATAAACGTCTTTTGATAGCTATCAGCTACCATCACCCTAGTGGCTAATCGTCTGTAACTGTTTTTTTGAACATCCCAATAAAGTTCTCCTTGTGACTATTCGACGAGGGAATAAAGGGTGTGGCAATGCGGGGGCGAAATAAATACAAGTAGAACAGGTTTTATCCACCTCTTCTCCGTGACAAGATGTCTAGGAATTTGTTCGGTACGGGTGTTCGACCCTGCAACTAGCCAATACAACCAATTTAAATTGTTTACAGCTACCTCTCTTGGCCATTTATCATAATAGCGTTTGTAAATTCCTCTTTACACTCCGTTTCACTATTCATCATGTCGCTCGCAAACTCCTTTTTACACTCTGTTTTATTATTCGCTCGAAGTCTAACACAATGAACATTTGAAGTCAAACGAAAATGGATAAATTTTCCGAGTTATGGTGTTTTATCTCGATATTTTCACTTTTAAAGTTCCTCCTAGTCACATACTTATTATTAATAACGTGAAATATTCAACCAGTGTTAAAATAATTCAAAGCAAAAATAATCAAACCTGCTACTCTACGCCAATATTGCGTAAAAATTAAGAAATTTTATTTATTACAATCAAGATAGGGTGTAAGGGGACGCGAGAAAAGGGCAGAGTTTTGCAGTTTTATATCATGTTTTTTGTTTTGCCAAAAGAAATCAAATATTGCTTCAGTAGAAACCTGGAATTTGATTTTCTTCAAGTGGTGACATCAACGGTAATTGAATATCTGTCAAAGGTGTCCTGGAATTTATTTGACAACATTTTCACTTCATTTAAAAAGTTTTTCATCTAATTCTGTTATGCTCATGACAGATATTCAACAAATGTTGATATCACTATGTCAAGGAAAATAAAATGTTTCTACTGGAGCAATATTCTATCTATTTTAGCCAACAAAATTATTTTCTATAAAAATTGCAGAAACTATTACTATTTCTCGCGTCGCCTACACTCCCACCTTAACACCACCTTTATTTATGGCTCGATTTGAGGGATAGGGATGTGGAAGGATGTTTAGAGAAAATGCACACGCATTAGCATGAACATGGGGAAATCACACGAGGAAAACCACTAAAATAGCATCAGATCTAGATACAAAATTAGACCTTCCTGTTATTGATAATACAGTATAATTGAGAGATAGACATCTTAAACAATAAGACTACAGACTACAGGTGCAAGTGCGGAAATTGTAATACGTTCATATTATAGTTTTAAGTTGGGTTTTTTAAAATATGTTCATATATTCATTCACATAGCTATTTGGATGAACAAACTTTCTTAATCTTCCTCAATAGCGACAAAACTGTCCAAGGAGTTTGACTCGCTTTACAAGTGGTCACCGTTAACAAGGTCGGAGTTGAAATCCTGGCCAGGTAAACAGCGAGTGTGCTTTTCTACCAGTAATTTTTCTTTATTATCTTCACAGAAATGATGGGGGTTTCTTTAAATTTCACCCTCTTCATCGTGTTAGGATGGGTGTATGTTTGTAGAAGGGACCATGAACGGACAGTTTGAGTGGTGAAAATAGATAATACCAATTTCCTTACCACAACTCTCTTTGCAATGCCATATAAATTAAATAGAGAAGGTAGCCTACATTCATTTCAAGACCTAAATACCTAACTATAAATAATTAAATATGTAAAGCATTATTCAATCAAACATAAAGGTATAATCTGATTTAAGTAGGAAAAACAGTAGAAATTAGTCACTGAAACAATTTTAATATATTCATACAACAAGTAATGTTATTTGCAGCTATCGTTTTGATAGATATTATAAATACCTATAAAATAACATACATAATATAGTAAAATATTATCAATCCGGTTTGGTTTCTTATTCCAGTGATTATATAATGTACCTATACCTTGATTTTCTTACGAATGGACAATTGGAGCACTTTTTAAAAAAATACACTTTATTTAGCGGTCAATATTGATAACATTGCGCTATTATTGGTGTTATTATATCGGTATTGATGTCTATATTGAAAGTGACAGCTGCAAATCACATGTACAGACGTGAAAGTAGATCCAGTAGCTTTTATAGCTCTCAGATAATATGTCCATTCGCAAGAAAATGGGGTTCTAGATGGCATGTTGAGGAGCAGGACGGGCTATTTGCATACATAAAAATATAAACCAGTTCTTTGCATCTTTTGCTGCCCTACACTTGCCGTGACCTTGACAAGAAAAAAAACCCACACACAGACGCTAGGTGTTCGTCAAGAACTCTGCGATTGGCAAGTACTTCAACTTTTAAATTTAAACTCCTAGACTATAGAACCCTGGCGTTCGAAAAGAAAAAAAACACCTTACTGAGTTGAGTCAGGCAGGGTTTAGTAAAGTCGGAGTAGAAGTTATTTTATGTAGGCTTACACCTTTAGAACTATGTACATGTAAGATTAATATAGTGACACCCACATCGGTGGGCACGCGGAATGAATGTCATGCTCACCTAGTCTAGTTTTCCGCTGATAGGGAAGCCAAGTAAGAATTCCGGCCGGGCGTATTGAGATTTTTTTTCCATACATAGTTTCCTACTATATATATATATATATATATATATATATACACACAAATGCGGGTACATTTATTATAAATTCTAGCTTCCTCATCCCTACTAAATAAGTGTTATTTAATGTGTACTACCCACATGGATAGTAAGATGCGGAGCAAAAAATATGACATTTTATGATAATTACTCAAATGGAAGAGGAAGGAAGCATTTTAGAGGTAGCCTTCTTTACCAGCATTTGCGTGGAAGAAGAGCGGGAAACCATTAAGGAAAAACTGCCCTCAGTAGACCCGACCGGGATTCGAACCTCGATCTCCCCGTCATCATCGGGCCAGTCTAGCACGAGAGTAACGCCTTATATCAGGGATGTGCAAACTTTCTTACGGGAGAGCCAATTAAAAAAACAACTTTGTTTTGTCGATCCAACGACTTTAGTCATTGATTTTTCTACAAAATTAATTTTTAAAAAATAATTAAAACCACACATAATAGATTGACATGAATAGGTCTAAATATAATGTGAATGCAAAACCCTCATAAATACTTTATGGCTTAGTATGTTTTTTAGTTAGTGGTTCAGAAGATTTATATGATGGGGTGTGAAGTGAGACGAGTGAAACTGTGAATGAACTTTCCAGTATTATTTCATGA